>JALMQS010000187.1:1994587-2013183 GCA_024734495.1 Forficula auricularia
AAGTTTAACCATTCTAAGTATATATATGTGTATGTGTGTTTTTGTTTGGGTGCAAATCAATTTCCGGGCTGTCGCATCCGGCTTTTCTTTCTCTCTTTTTCCTTTGGCCCTTTTCCTCTTTTTTTTCTTCCTCTCTTTCACGATTCCTCCGGCATGTCGCCAACACTTGAAAAACAAATTGAAAATTTCAAGATGCTTATCGTTCTTGGCGTTGGCTGGCTCTCTCTCGTTCGAGGTCTCTTTTTCTTCTCTTCTTTATTGCAAATTGGAACGAACGGAATCAAAAGAGAGCAGAAAAAAATTACATTTGAACCTCAAACGTCAATCACCTTTTTTTGATTATATCTAAAAAGAAAGACACCAGAATTGGACTTTTCAGCCTGGAAAATCAAACTATTTTTTAATTTTTAATTTTGATTACATATCTAAAAAAATTCTAAAATTACATTAAGAAATAAAAATGTTATCAAAATATATATTCCTAAAGAGAAATCACTGAGGTTGTTCTCTGCTTGATGTAAGTAAACACACACATATATATGGGCCATTCCACGCCAAATCGGACGGTTTGAAAAATTTTAATTTTTGAATTCCTTAATTTTTTGACATTTTTTTAGTACCCATCAAAAAACACTTTTTTTTTGATCACCGGTTTAAAAGATATTGAATTTCGGTTTTTCGCTCATAACTTCTTCAAAAGTGGTCCAAATTTAAATTTTTGTTTTTTTACATAGTTTTTAGAAAAAAATACAACAAAATTAATTAAAGTGTTTATAAATGCGATTTTTGAGTTTGAAAATTTTAACCTTGTTTTTGAAACTGTATGTACCTATGTATTCTTCGATTTTTTTGATAATTTTTTATTTTAAACTTGCACTGATTAATATGATAATGGATGTTAGTTTTTGAAAATGGATATGAGGCTTGGATGTGAGGTGACGTGGGTTTGCTCTTATAGCAATGGTTTACTTAAATACTATTTCTTGTTGAAGGAGACAATAAAAAGAGTGTGTCTTCTGCTGGAATTATAAATTTTATTTATTTATAACGAGACTATAGTTTCGAGGGCTTTGTCCTCTTCATCAGTCTATTACAATGCATTCACAGGAATTAATTTATGCAAAGCCCTCGAAACTATAGTCTCGTTATAAATAAATAAAATTTATAATTCCAGCAGAAGACACACTCTTTTATTGTCTCCTTCAATCTTTTTGAGTGTCTTTTTTTGAAAAAAGATAGAAATTATTTCAAAAATCAACCCAGTATATAATATTAATAAATGAATTTAACTTTTAAAGACATCATAGATATTAGAGAAATATTCACACACTCTTTTATTGTCTCTATAAAAATTCTGCTACTCTCGGCAAAAACTTTCAATTTACTATTTCTTGAGTGGCGGGCGTATCTCAGGGTAGTCTCTCTTAGTGCTTTATTCTGAAATTGATTGAATTTACTGTGAATTACGTTACTGATTTTAGTGTAAAAATTAATAAAAAATTGATTAAGAATAATAAAAAAAAACAAAATAAAATAATATTAAAAGGATGGATGTGAGGTTTTCATCGATAATAAAGATTTTTTATTAGAGTTATTTAAAATTTTAATAATGTGAATTTGTTTTTATCATTATTTGAATCGAACAGAATGGATTATTAGAGAAATTATTGTTTGAAGATTTGTTACACTTCTTGATGGGCTGAATGGTTAGAATCGCCTCTGGATTTTCTCCCTGTAGCCATTTCCTCCTTTGGTAATAATTCCTTTTCCCTGGAATGGTCCTGTCTTCCTGCCGTCCCCTTAGACACCGAATTATTTATTATTTATTTATTAATATATACACGGGCAGAAAGCCCAATTTTAATCAATTTATACAATAGAGTAGTGAGAAAGAAAATGTTTAACAATAATTTTAAATATTAACACAAAACAAATACAAGAAAAAAACAACTATAGAATATAGGTACAGATACAGATACCAATATAATCACAAATATGAATGCAAATCTAGATATGAATGCAGATATAAATACAAATATAATTACAGAATTAGACATGAATACAAAATATAAGCATATATAAATATAAGTACAAGTACATACAACAAAAACACAAACATAAATACAAACATTTATGCGCCAAGCTTTCGGAAAAAATGATTTTTAATCTCATTTCTGGATGAATTGAATATATCGAGAGTCATATTCTGATTTCCTGTTCTTAATATGCGACTCATATCCGAGTACATCAGGTATGAAAATCTATGGGTAGGAATCGACAGTATTTCTGGATTCCTAGTTCTATGGCTGCTAACATTGAAGGTGACTAATTCCAAGAGTCGAGAGTCGTCCACTTTACCATTGATGAGATTATAGAGAAAAAGAAAATCTGCCTGTTCTCTCCTCATTTCAAGCGGCAAGATATGTAGTGTTATATACAGGTCGTCATACGATATTTCCGCGATTGGGACATGAAGCTTAAAGGCAATATATCTCAGAAATTTTCTCTGCACCCGTTCAAGTCTCTGAATATAAGTTTTATAATAGGGTGACCAAATCGGACTAGCGTATTCCAAGCGGCTTCTAACAATAGAACAGAATTGATTTTTCAGCGCAAATATGTTTCTAAAGTGATTCGTGTTACGGGTAATAAAGCCAAGTAGCTTCATCGCACTATTTTTTATCTCCGTTATATGTTCTTCAAAACCAAGCGAACTGTTAAACGTTACACCTAGGTCCCTGAAAGTAGATATGTTCTTTAACATATTATTATCAATGTCCATATAGTCATAATTTACTCTCTCTTTTCCTCTATAGTAAGACATGGAAAAGCATTTGTTGAAATTTATCTTGAGGCCATTTTTATCACACCAGTTGATTAACCCTACAAAATTATTTTGTAGTATCACAGCGTCTTGAAAATTTCCAACCTCACGAAAAAGCTTGAGGTCATCAGCAAAGAGAAGAAATTTTACATTATTAAAAGTGTAAGAGACATTATATAGCTCATATTATAGCTCCGGCACCAATTATTTGATATGTAGGCGCGCTTAAAAAGGAATTCTAGGTGTCTAGTAGAAATAGCCGGTCTTTAATGGATTCCAAAGGCCACGTTGGGTTTTCTTCCCGGAACAAGTGGGCTCCAATTCAGATATATTTACATATCGATTGGAATATAGGAAATATTGAGATAGAAGTATGTGCGAAGTAGAAGGATGGATAGATTGAGAATTTTGAGTGGATAAGTTTGGAATGTGAAAGCTCTGTCTAGAAAGATCTCTCAAGAATGATGTGTATAGAAAGAAGTGTGTAGAAAGATCTCTCTAGAACGAATGTCTAGAATGAAGTGTGTCGTCGTCTTGTTCAGACTCAATCCCCTCATTTTCCTTCTTCCATTCTTTTTGTGATTATTTCTCCAATTCCTGTTCGTTTCAAGTAATGATATGTTTTAAGTAAAATTTTATATTATTATTTATTTTTCCACTGAAACAAAGAGATTATTAAATAATTCTTAAAGATTCACCTAAAGCAATGCATTAATTCTCAATTTCTATGTAAATTCAAATTTCAATTTATTTTTACTGTTTAAAATTTGCTAAATAATTTATATATAGACTAACCTATTTTAAAAGAATTTATTATCAAGTTATTTAATTAATAATTTATATTTAAAAAAAAAATTTATAAAATCTAAAATTGAATAAAATATTATTTCCACTCTTATATACTAATTTGTCCATTTGCAATTTCATTATTGGATATACCGGTGGGTATATTGTAAACTTCTATTTATTCTACAAATTTTGAGACCTGGTTGTTAGTGGTCCTATGATAATTACTATTTTTTTTTTTTATTTTCTTTCAACAAACTAAAATACTAATTATTTATTTTACTATAAACACCTGTTCTAAAATGTATAAAAATCAATTCAAAATAACTAAAAAAAGAAAACTCTATACCAAAAAATGGTTTTAATAATCGTTAATAGCGAATAAAATTTTAGAAAATCAAAAAAGATAGTAAGTAATTTTCATAGGCTCACTCACTCACATCAACCCAGTCTTAAAATTTGTAGAATGAATAGAAGTTTAAAATAAAAAATTATCAATAAAATCGAAGAGTACATACAGTTTCAAAAACAAGATTAAAATTGTCAAACTCAAAAATCGCATATATAAACACTTTAATTAATTTTGTTGTATTTTTTTTCTAAAAAGTATGTAAAAAAACGAAAATTTCCACAAAAAATTTGAATTTAGACCATTTTTAACCGACTTCAAAAAAGGAGGAGGTTCACTATTCGACTGATTTTTTTTTTTTTTTTTTTTTTTTTTTGTGCCTATGTTACCTCATATCTCCGCCAATTGTCAACCGATTTTGAAATTTTTTTTTGCATTGGGTCCAGTCTAGCTTCCGATTGGTCCCATTTTTTTTTCGATTTTTTTTCATAGGTATTAGACCTTTTTTATTAGGTTTGTTTAGACCTAACCTCTTTGTTTATGAACCGATTTCGATGGTTCTTTTTTTATTCGAAAGGGGGTGTCTTAGGGATGGTGTCATATTAATTTGGTCAAGTTCTGATGATATGATCACTATTAATAACATCACTAAAAAGAGAAAAATAAAAATAATTTTTAAGAAAAATAACGACTTCAAAAATTAAATGCAACAAATAAAATACACTAAAAGGTATAAAATAATTACTAAACGATCGAAATATTAACATGAAATTACTTTTTGAGGTCGGTGCCAAACAAATACCTTTCATGAATCGCACTCGACGGAACTTACTTAGTACGTTTGGCGGGTACGCTCGCTTATAGGTATAGTTTGTTTGGCACCGACTACAAAAAAGTAATTTCATGTTAATATTTCGTCGTTTAGTTGTAACTAAATAAGATAATAATTATTTTATACCTTTTAGTGTATTTTATTTGTTGCATTTAATTTTTTTGAAGTCGGTTTTTATTTTTTTCTTAAAATTATATTAAGAAGTTTTATGAGCGAAAACCCGAAATTTGATATCTTTTGAACCGGTGATCAAAAACATTTCAAAATTTACCAGGACTAGTTTTTTGATGGGAACTAAAAAATGTCAAAAAATGAAGTAAATAAAAAAAAAATTAAAATTTTTGGGGTGGAATGCCCCATATATATATATATATATATATATATATATATATATATATATATATATATATATATATATAGAGGGGCTTCGCAGCTGGTTAAATAAAAAGAATCCATTCCATCTCGGATATCTAATAGATGCCACTCACTCTCTTGTGATTTTCTAAGATAATTTTTTTGATTAGCGAGACAATTTTCGTTGTAAGCCCTTTTGAGCATCTATCACTGAGAGAGCTTGTGCGTGGGTGGGTGGGTTTTTAATTAAAATTCTTTCCATAGATTCAATTAGAATACGAAATACTTTGCAAATCGAATATAATTAAATTTGTTTGCTTTACTTCTTCTTCTTATTCTCTCTCCTCTTTTCTACTTTTTTGACAGTTTTGTCCGTCTGTCGAACATTGTAGAAAAAAAAAACGAGAAGATATTTTTTTAATTTTGGATTCAATTTTTAATTAAAATACTTTAATGACATAGTTTATAGAAATTTTTACTTTGATTTATATCATAGAGTAAAACAAGGCTCCATTTGAAGGCAATGTATAATATTTTAGCGTCATACAAGTTTCAGTGCTCTCTGCCGCGTCTATTTGGCGATATAAGAAATACAATCTTAGGAAATTTTTATAAAATAAAAAAAAAAAAAAAAAATTGCTACGTCCCCTGGACCCTGTAATGGCTTTAAGAATAATAATTTAAATTTCTTAATTTTAATAAATTTTATTTGTACCTCCATTTAATTAAATTTCCTAATTGTAATATAAAATAATATTTATAATTATCTATTAGTGGTTTTTAAAATTATAAAACCAATTAATTAATAAAAGGAATTTGAGCATAAATTTAATTATACATTAATATTGACATACCCACCTGTTAATCTTATTATATTAAACTGGCAATTCTTGTACATATATATATATATAGAATCGGTTTCTCGAAAACGGCTCTAACGATTTGAATGAAATTCACGGGTTAGCGGGTTTTTGTGTTGACAATTCGATCTGCTACGGTCTCATCTTCGGCTAAGTAGATTTTGATGGGTTTTTTGTTAATTGAAATAATTATTCACATGTGGTTGTCTCGATAAAAATGTATAATAATTATATTTTTATTCAATTTCCTTTTAATATTTAATAGTTTTTTAAATTTTATATCCCACTAATAATTCATCACAAATATTATTATATATTAGAATTTGCCAATTTGATTAATTGGATGCATTTTTTATTGGATATTAAATTAATAAATTATTAAAAATAATATTAATATATCACTTTGGACTAAAGCAAACAATTACCGATCAGCGGTCGGTGTTCCAGGTACTAATTACTTTAATTAAGAAAAAAACCTATCAAGTTTTTCTTCAGAGCCATTTTTAAGAAATATATATAAAAATTGCTCATTTAATATAATAATATAAAAATATAATTAATAAATTAAAATTTAACATATCTTGCCTAAGCGGTCTAAAAGAAACCTTCATATTTCAAAGTCTATCTTTTTAAAATAGACCTAAAGATAAACGTAAGTGAGTGTAAGCTTTGACTTTTAACCCAATTTTATTTATAAAGATAATCTTAACGTTTTAGAAGATAAGAATAAAGTAAAATTTGTATTATGACAAATTAGTCTAAATTATACTACAAGAGTTCAAAGGTTTACGGGAAAATCGTGTAACATGAAGAATTTAGATTGCTCTGTGTGTGTGTGTGTGTTGTGTGTGTGTGATTATAATCCTATGTACATATTTCCATTCACATTTATGAGAACTAGGATATTCTAAATATTTGTTTCTTGTATTTAAGTAGTAATCAAAATAATGTCGAATTCTCACATAAAATGCTAAAATGGTACTTATTTTGTTGTTATCATTACTAATTATCTTCTATTAACGAAAACGATTTGATTATAATTTGCCTAACTGTATTTATTTAATGTTCCTTTTTGTTGCTATTGTATTAAGTCATTATCACTCCGAACTTGGCTGCTTCTCAGGTATTTTAACGTATAATTAAAGGTTCATTAATGGATTTAGAGGAGGAATTGTTTAAATTATGATAGGACTAGGCAATACCTAATATGGGAGAGATAACTACGTATATTCATCAGAAATATACTAGAATATTTTGAGTTTAACCAATTATGGGAAGATAGGGACTAGAGTGTCAGGTCGCTGACTCGGAGTACGCAGGTTAGAGAGTGATTGCTGTTGGAAAGCAATGGCAACCTTCCAAGAGTATAATTGCCTAGTAACCTCTCCAAACTAGCCGTTCGGAACCGGCGTTAAAAAGTAGTGTTGTGACCCTCGAGAATTCTTTCCTTGAATATCAATATAATTATTCTTAAGGGTGATATTTTGAAAACCTTTTATTTTCGAATGTGACCATTTCACAATGGATGAGGGAGTTTACAGCTTCCTGGACCTGAGAGTCAGATGGTTCTTAAAGCGAGTCATAAATAAATGTCAATGGCTTTGGTTCCAGATGTTGATTTATAAATTCATTGGCTTTTTGGGAAATTTCCAGAAGCAGGCTGAGGCAGTTGAGAGAGTTTGGCAGTCCAAATTGGAGGCCCAGTTGGGGCAGTCGATTTTGAAATCCACTTGGAGTCAGTTCTAGTTGGAAGTCAGAGATAGCGAGTCGAAGCTGGAATCCACTTGGAGTCAGTTGTTAATTTGGAGTTAAGAGATGAGGCTCTCCAGCCATCAGTTTTGGAGACAAGTGTAATTATAATTTACTAATAAAAATAATCAAAAGTAAATAATGCTCTTTCTTTGAACAATCTCGTCCTCTTCAAACCAGCACCAGGGCTTAAATAGGCCGAATCGCTTGGGCGCGTTACCAAGACCAGTCACGGGGATCTATCTTCGAGATAAAACAACAAATCGCCAACCTTTCTCTGGTCAAGAAGGGTTGCAACCAAAACCAATAGTGTGTCGCAACAGTAGGTCCCGTATATCTGTGTAAAACAGCTAAACACACTCATCACAGGTGTATGTGGAGAAGAGCCAAAACGTCAGGGAAACCTGATGTGGCGCTTAAAAGAAGAAGATGGGAAGAGAAAATATTCCAGTTTTTTCTATCATTGAAAATTGAAAAGTTTTTGTTTTACCGAGAGTAGCAGAGTTGTTGATTCACAAAGAGAAACAAAGAAGAATTGGTTCCTAGCCGACCAGCAGTGACGAAGGAACACCAAGTTTTCAATATCCATATGATATTGACTCCATGAAAAACATTTATAATTGAAGAAAGACTGATGATGAAGACCAAGTCTTCGAAACAATAGTCTCAAACAAATAAATAATATATATACAGATATATCATCTCGATATATATGTGTGTATGTTTATTTGCATCAAGCAGAGGACAACCTCTTTGTTTTTCTATCATGTTTCGGATTCTTCGAACTGATGATTTTTACCTGACATTACCTGTAGTACCTACCTGGAATACTGAGCGTTGCTTGGCAATTTTTGAAATGAAACTTCTTTAGCGACGTATGTTTGATTTTTGTTACAATAAAGGGGGAATGGCTCAATAGAGGGGAAATCATTTTTTTAAAACCCACTAATATTTAATTACAAATAAAATTTATTAAAATTATCAAATTTAAATTATTATATTTCATTATTCGTGTTCATGATCAATAATTAAAGGAATTGTAGGGAGTTGGACATGACTTTAAATTAAATACAAAGTTTTCTACTAAAATAGGCCAAACGTTTCGTTGCTGGTTCGCAACTTCTTCAGTGGCTGAAATAGCGAAACAAAGCCGTTAGACATCTTTTTATTAATCAATTATTTCATTTTTACAAAAGTACAATTGTAAGTAGGGTTAGTTTCTCTCACCTCATTTATTAAACTTATTTGTCTGGAGATTTGACTAAGAGAAAAACCAGTATCCTTACAAATCACTCAATTTTATCAAATAATATAAAATTATTGGATAAAAATACTTGGTAAGTTTCACATTAAAATATAAAAAAATAAAACGAATTTATTTTTGGAGAATCTTTAATCTCGATATATATATTTCGGGTGACTAACCCATCTTCAGGAGAAACAGAAAGTAACTGACCTGGATAAGTCGAAATTGAATACAAGTCAATGGTAAAATTTATTTTTTAAGATAACAAAAGAGTAAATATTTAAAATTATTGGAAGGAGAAACGGTAGGAAGTCTACTTTTGTTTAATTTTGAATGGCCTTTTGAGAAATGAGGATTTTGAATTTGAATACAACTCAATGGTAAAATTTATTTTTAAGATAACAAAAGGGTAAATATTTAAAATTAGTGGAGGGAGAAGTCTATTTTGTTTAATTTTGAATGGTCTTCTGAGAAATGAGAATTTACACACAAAACAAATTTACAAATATTTAAAGAATGTAATCAATGATTGTACTTTTTTTAACTTCTAATTGATTATTTAGTATATTCCCTTTCGGCAGCATTCTCAGAGCGTTGTTACAAATTAATCTAGCCTCTTATATATAGTATTATTATTATCATTTCCATCCATAATGTGTATTAAATTGAAATTTTATAATGGGTAACAAGGACATCTTTTTTGTGTGATTTTTTTTATTTATTAACCAACGTTTCGTATACTTTGCCGACTTCTTCAGGGCTTCTACAATTATAAGAACATTATTAATATCAAGTTACAAGAGTACATTATAATTTCAGACCAAACATGTATCAATATTTTACCCCCCAAATAGTTACATCTCACATTCGTCTATGGTATATTATTTTCTTTTATCTAATTTAGACGAATATGTGATGTAACTATTTGGTAGGTAAAATATTGATACATGTTTGGTCTGAAATTATAATGTACTCTTATAACTTGATATTAATAATGTTCTTATAATTATAGAAGCCCTGAAGAAGTCGGCAAAGTCGACGAAACTTTGGCTGATAAATAAAAGTCACACATATAAACTTGTTCTTATTTTCCTATTACAAACTTTCAAATTATATAATAATGTTTGTAATGAACTATTAGTGAGTTTTAAATTCGCAAACCTATTAATTAATTAAACGAATTTGATAAAAAAAAATATTTTATTCGAATTTGTAGTTGCCTTTGCTTCACTTCCAACATTGAGATCTTACACTCTGTCTTCAATAGAAAATACTTCGAATTAATAAATTTATTAAACCAATTATTTTACATGAATTTATGCATAAATTGTTTTTGAGCTTCGATTCCGGAGATTACTTCTCCACCATCGAGTGTCCTTGATCATCTTTTAGTTCTTGTTTTTAATAAGAGGAAAAAACTAATTAAAGAAAAAACCTCTTTTCCGATAATTATTTCAAATCCATTATATCCGAAAAAATCCTTCGAATTAATTCAATTTCCTAATTTATTTAATAATATTTGTAATCAACTATTAGTGGGTTTTAAAATTAAAAAAAATAACAATTAATTAATCAAAGAAAATTAAAAAAATGTAATCACAATTTTTATATTGACACACCCAACTGTGAATAATTAATTTAATTAAGTAAAAAACAATAAAATTAAATTATATAGTAGATGTGTACTTAGAATACTTAGATAGCGTATATCAATGTTAGAAACCCAACTGGAAGCTGAGTTATATAAGGCCCAGTTGTCACGTCCTCATATAAAAACAAAAAATTCTTCTTTCCAATAAATTGAAACGAAAATTCTTTATATATAATTTTTTTTTGTGGCCTTATATCCCTCAACTTCCAATTTTATTTCTAAATCAAATTAAATTTATCTTAAGATGAAACCTTGACAGATCTATTTCACAACCTAAAACAACACTAATCCGTGATTTTCTTCGAAAACGTTAAAGCCGTTTTCGAGAAACTAATTCTATATAATGTACAATAATTACTCAATTTGAAAGTATATAAGATTTATTGCTTCATGTACTCACTTTTTAATTAAATATAATTATTTATATAAATATTTCCAATAAAATACAATTGCATCCAGGCAATGTCCATTTCCCTCTATTTTATCTGACGATTAATCGTTGTATAATTTTCAATTGGCCATAATTGTCCACTCTGTGTTAGGTTATTCCTTCATTCCTTTTTCCCTATAAATCACGGGCAGCTCTCTAAGGAGGCCAATAAATCATGCTCTAAGTAAATCTTTAAGCGTGGCCCTCTCGTCGTGAACATAGGTATACGTATGTGGTCTCTTCTAACAAAAGCTGTCTCTGTTTTTTTATTTTATTTTCAGGGCGGGAAGGTCACCGGGCAACAACTCCTAAGGTCACCGTCCTTTTTTTCCTTTCTGCGACGTAGTTATCTTCACGTTTTGAACTTTACCTTTACTAGTGTAAGTCCATCCTGGGCAACTAACATATTGTATTTATTTTTTAAATTATACTATAATCATTAATTTTCCTGCATCTAGATTTTTCTACTTTTTCTTGTTGTTTTTAACTATTGTTTATTCGAACAACCACTTGTTTTGTTTTTATTCAACCACCATGATGAGGCGGAGGATTTCTTTTGTAAATAATTAGAAATTATTTTATTAAATATACTATATATATTTGTCTAGATTAATTTGTAACAACGCTAAGAGAAATTTCTCTAAAAAAATTTCCCTCTTGCCTAGAATCGAACCTACGAACTCTTGAACTAAGGTCATTAGCTTTAACCACTAGACCAATCTAACATTAATATTTATACCATGATTTCTGTTACTAAAACTATAAATTTTTGATTTAGACTTTGTGTCGAGATAATATTGTATTCATTTGAACTCGAATGAAAATGAAAAAAACACCAATTGATTTTAAATTAAAAAACATTAAATATATATTAATTAACGAGGCAAATTTGAAATATAATTGTCAGCTCGGATTTTAAACTGATAGCTCCAATCGATTTTCATTAACCAGGCAAATTTGAAATATAATTTTAATTTGCACTCAAATTTTGAAATGAAAGACTCCAATTCATTTTAAATTATGAAACATTAAATATATCGATAATTATTCCTCACCCCCCCCCCTCGCCCCGCCACTCAAAAATTTAATATTCAATTCGCTTTTCTTTGCGCACAGAAGAAATTATTCACATCTTATTTGATTTATATTTTATATATTATATTTTATTTATTATAATTGTTTTCCTTTTAAATTATTGATTTATATTCAAAGATATATTATGTTTGTCATTTTTCCGTCTTTCTTTATATTTGACCTTTGGCAAAATAAATAGCATTTTTGATATATCTAGAAATATTTTTTTTCTATATTCTACAGCATTGTGATATTTTTTGTGTGGAAATAGATTTATTTAAATAAGTGGGATAGTGTGAGGAGGAGAATTATATTATATCACTTTTTTTTTAATTTGGGACGATAATTGATATAAGGCTCCAAATATTTAAAAGAGATCAGGTGTTTTTTGTATGACAGGCTGCTCCCTCCAGTATTGCCATGAGAAACTCGGGCATGCGTGTCTTAAGTCGTTCATATCTAGAGCCTCATTTCTGTAGCTGTGTCAGGACGAAAATGAGGCGAAACTTTTAAGAGACGATGTATTTTCGGTAGTTTACAGGTATACATTTGGAGTGTGGTTTTTTAAGAGGAATACAATTTTTGGACGCTGCCCGCCAGGGCACTCAGCCCGGAGGTCCGAGCTTCGCGGTCGTGCCGAAAAGCTCGTTACATATAAAAGAGAGGGGCCAGATGTATGGCAAAGTCATGTAGATGGCCACATCAGTTTATTTTATAACTTTTAAGGAGATAGGTGTTGGTTCTAGGTGAAATATTTTTATATAATAATAAAAAAAAATTGGGTAAATTGCGAGGTGGTTTTTCACAAAAAAATGAAATAAAACAAAAATGAGTTTAGATTTCGATATATTTCGGGTTATCAGCCCATCATCAGGAGTCAGAAACACCTGATCTATTACTCATCAGTAAAGAAATGGAATCACTCTCTGTTCATTAATTCAATGATACTTTGTATGTTTCTTTGTAATTTATTAGAAAATTAAATATTTTTTCTACAAGTTTTATTTTTCAGCATTTAATGGGCCCTTTAGTACAGGGGTCGGCAACCTTTTGAGACGGAAGAGCCAAAAGTTACAATTTAGAAAAATTTCCCAGTCTTTAAAGAGCCACTAACATTTTTGTTTCAGTATTATGGTATTTAATTAGGATTAGGTATATAAATTTGATTTTTGATTTAAAATAAATAGCTTTAAATATAAAATAGTATTTATTCATATAAAAACATAGAAATGTTTCGCACAAAACATATTAAACTATTTTAGCTAGCTCTGTTAGATTAATAAAATTAGTAATCAAATAATATAACTATAATTATTGAATAATAGATAGTTATATTATATCAATGGGAGCATCATTGGCCTTGCATGTGCTTTTGAAAGTTTGGTTAAATCTGGCTCATAACTTGTTTTCAGTTTCAAGCACCCCTCTAGATTTTTATTTATTAGTTGGCTTCTTACTTTAGTTGCAGTATATCTTTTTTGCAATATAATATTTTTTTATGAGTTTTGAAACTTAAAATAATGTAATTATTAATATTTGCTAATAATTATTAATAAGAGCCGCAGGTTGCCGACCCCTGCTCTACACTATGGCCCAACGTGATCCAAACATGTTGACCATGTTGGCTACAAGTAAAAAGAGTTAATATGACGGTCCCTCCACACAGTGGTCCAAGAGTTGGGCCAATATCTATGGCCTTGAGGAAATGACACCCAGCCACTGCTCACTTTCGTTGGGTAATATTGGTCCTCTTTGATATATCGAAAAAACCGCTCCGAAGACCAACCATCGCCAATCTCATTGCCAGCGTCAACCAACAAAAAAGCCAACCCCTCTACACATTGGAGTTGGCTTGAATTGGCCCAAGTTGGCTTATACTGTAGAGGAGGCATAAAATAAATATAGAATGATAACCTAATGGAAATATATTATATTATTTTTATTATATTTGAGAATAAAAATTATATTTAATAACTCCCAAGGGAGGTGATTCCATTTCTTTGCTCGTGAGTGTAATTTATATTCAGTTTTCTCTGACTCCTGATGATGGGCTGATAACCCGAAATATATCGAATTCTAAACTCATTTTTATTTATTTCATTTTTTGTGAAAGCCACATCGCAATTTTACCCAATTTTTTATAAGTTTATTTTATGTTTAGGTATTTTTAACCGACTTCAAAAAAGGAGGAGGTTCTCTATTCGACTGTATTTTTTTTTTTTTTTGTGCCTATGTTACCTCATATCTCCGCCAATTGTCAACCGATTTTGAAATTTTTTTTGCATTGGGTCCAGTCTAGCTTCCGATTGGTCCCATTTTTTTTCGTTTTTTTTCATAGGTATTAGACCTTTTTTATTAGGTTTGTTTAGACCTAACCTCTTTGTTTATGAACCGATTTCGATGGTTCTTTTTTTATCGAAAGGGGGTGTCTTAGGGATGGTGTCATATTAATTTGGTCAAGTTCTGATGATATGATCACTATTAATAACATCACTAAAAAGAGAAAAATAAAATATTTTTAAGAAAAAAATAAAAACCGACTTCAAAAAATTAAATGCAACAAAATAAAAATACACTAAAAGGTATAAAATAATTATTATCTTATTTAGTTACAACTAAACGACGAAATATTAACATGAAATTACTTTTTGAAGTCGGTGCCAAACATATACCTTTTATGAATCGCACTCGACGGATCTTACTTAGTACGTTTGGCGGGTACGCTCGCTTATAGGTATAGTTTGTTTGGCACCGACTTCAAAAAGTAATTTCATATTAATATTTCGTCGTTTAGTTGTAACTAAATAAGATAATAATTATTTTATACCTTTTAGTGTATTTTATTTGTTGCATTTAATTTTTGAAGTCGGTTTACTTTTCCTTAAAAATATTTTATTTATATTAGTTTTTGTGAAGCACATCGCAATTGTACCCAATTTTTTCATAGTTGGTATGTTTGATATTTAACTGACTTCAAAAAGGAGGAGGTTCTCTATTGGACTGATTTTTTTTTTTTTTTGTGCCTATGTTACCTCATATCTCCGCCAATTGTCAACCGATTTTGAAAATTTTTTTGCATTGGGTCCAGTCTAGCTTCCGATTGGTCCCATTTTTTTTCGTTTTTTTTTCATAGGGATTAGACCTTTTTTATTAGGTTTGTTTAGACCTAACCTCTTTGTTTATGAACCGATTTCGATGGTTCTTTTTTTATCCGAAAGGGGTGTCTTAGGATGGTGTCATATTAATTTGGTCAAGTTCTGATGATATGATCACTATTAATGACATCACTAAAAAGATAAAAATAAAAATAATTTTTAAGAAAAAAATAAAAACCGACTTCAAAAAATTAAATGCAACAAATATAAAAATACACTAAAAGGTATAAAATAATTATTATCTTATTTAGTTACAACTAAACGACGAAATATTAACACGAAATTACTTTTAAAGTCGGTGCCAAACAAACTATACCTATAAGCGAGCGTACCCGCCAAACGTACTAAGTAAGATCCGTCGAGTGCGATTCATAAAAGGTATATGTTTGGCACCAACTTCAAAAAGTAATTTCGTGTTAATATTTCGTCGTTTAGTTGTAACTAAATAAGATAATAATTATTTTATACCTTTAGTGTATTTTTATATTTGTTGCATTTAATTTTTTGAAGTCGGTTTTTATTTTTTTCTTAAAAAATTTTTATTTTTCTCTTTTTAGTGATGTTATTAATAGTGATTATATCATCAGAACTTGACCAAATTAATATGACACTCATCCCTAAGACACCCCCTTTCGGATAAAAAAAGAACCATCGAAATCGGTTCATAAACAAAGAGGTTAGGTCTAAACAAACCTAAACAAACCTAATAAAAAAGGTCTAATACCTATGAAAAAAAATCGAAAAAAAAATGGGACCAATCGGAAGCTAGACTGGACCCAATGCAAAAAAAATTTTCAAAAATCGGTTGACAATTGGCGGAGATATGAGGTAACATAGGCACAAAAAAAAAAAAAAAAAAAAAATTCAATCGAATAGAGAACCTCCTCCTTTTTTGAAGTCGGTTAAAAATACACTAAAAGGTATAAAATAATTATTATCTTATTTAGTTACAATTAAACGACGAAATATTAACATGAAAATTTCTTTTGAAGTTGGTGCCAAACATATACCTTTTATGAATCGCACTCGACGGATCTTACTTAGTACGTTTGGCGGGTACGCTCGCTTATAGGTATAGTTTGTTTGGTACCGACTTCAAAAAGTAATTTCATGTTGTACATAAGTACATCCGAATTTTTAGCGAAATCGGTAGAGCCGTTTTCGGAGAAGCCAATTCTATCTCTCTCTCTCTATATATAAATATATACAAGAATTGCTCATTTAATAATATAAGATTCTTAAATAAATTCTTGATTATTTTTTATTCTATTAAATTAATAAGGTACTTTATAAAGAACAATTATAAAACGTTTATTAATAATTTTAACGTTTAGTGTGAACAAAATATGTTAAAAACCAGCTCACTATACCTATCCCTGGATTTTGAGAAAATGACCTTACCCAGCTCATTGTCCCACTGTGTAGATAAATTTACAATCATCAGATTCGCATTCAAACGAAATTAAATCGTAAAGTAAATATCGTTCTGACGAATTTAATTTTTAATAACATAATTATTCAGCCCTACCAATTCAAAAATGGCTTCAAATGAATATTTAGAGATAATCCCATCAGAATTTGGGGATAGTTAGGAATTTTAGCCATTTTTATTAGTGAATGCTAAGGATGGATTTTAGGAATTTACAGTATCTCATTCGTAAGTCTCAAGCATTATTCTTAAAATTCATTATATTTTAAATATTTTTTATTTAATTCTTGATTTAATGTTTCTATTTCTTTTTATTTTACCATTACAGGGTATGGTCAAGTATTGTAATCGTGCAAGAAAAAGTACTTTTTTCTTCTTTTTTTTTTTAAACATCTCAAAAACGGCTGAAACTATTTTGGTTAAAAAAATGACTCGAAACTATGGCATTTCGGTCTACAAAAAAAGTCCTAATAAGTGAACATCGAAAAAATTATATTTTTCGAGATAATAATTGTTTTGTCAAAATGACTATTAGACTGGTTTTAATTCTGTCTGTTTGTGCGTTATCAAATTTTTGTGGACAATCTAACTCAAAAACTACTATGAATATCAAAACCAAATTTCACACGTAGTTTTGGTCCATTGAGATTAAGAGCTGATTAGATTTTGGTGGATATCGACCCAAAATTAAGGGGCGGAGGGGGGTTAAAAATTAAAAGCAAACTCAACCAAATTCTGTATACATAATCAGTGTACCACAAGTCTAAAAATGCAAAAACTATCGGCCCAAAATTGGGGGGGGGGGGGGTCAGAAAATTAAAATATTGGCCCTTCTACCAACTCAACCAAATGTTGTATACATAATCAGTGAGGCCCTAAAACACTAAAAGTGCAAAAATAAACCCCCAAAATGGGGGGGGGTGAAAATCTAGGCCCTTGGACCAAACTCAACATAATTTTGCATGAATAATCAGTGGCCTTCCAGACGACTAAAAAGACAAAAAGTAACCGCCCGAAATGGGGGGGGGGCATAATTGAAAATCTAGGATCTTCTATCAAACTTAACCAGAAGTGTATGGTCAAGTCAAGTGGATGGCCACATCAGAACGTGTCAGTTTATTTAGTTAATTTAATTGAAAGTTTTTGTGCCGAGAGTAGCAGAATGTTTATATATTGAAGGAGACAATAAAAGAGTGTGTCTTCTGCTGGAATTCCAGCAGAAGACACACTCTTTTATTGTCTCCCTTCAATATTTAGTTAATGTAATATAATCGCATAAATTCACATTTTGCGATGTTACACTTTTTTCTATCAATCTGCGGATAAAATTACCCCTTGAAGTTAGACAATTTCACGCTTTAATAATAAAAAAAGATTTCAATCGCATTAAAAGAGAATTTAATAAATTCAACATAAAATAAATTATTAGAAAATAAAAAACAAATAAATATCTTAAATAAAAATATTTTTTCATTTTTCTAAACACATTCATGTATAATTTGATTTTTCTTGCCTAGGTTCCTTCGCAAGAGGCGCCAACATAAAAGAGAATTTACTTTTAATTTTTTTGTTTTTTACACGCAGAGTTAGGTATTTTTGTTAGCCTATATTTTTACCAACTCATGCTGGCTCTTTAAATTACCCATGGAGAAAATCTATTGTTTCACGGGGAACGAAAAAGACCCGAGGGAACAAGAAAAAATTAAATCTAAAAGATTAGTTTATAAAACTAACTAAATTATAAGAAAAAGAGAGAAAAAAATTAATAGATATTATTATAAGTGGTGGAAGAAATAATAAATAAACTTAAAATAATAATTAATTACCAAATTAGTTATTAAAATAATTTTACTTTAC
>JALMQS010000187.1:2014003-2099121 GCA_024734495.1 Forficula auricularia
AGCCGGCGCTTCGTTCAGTTGCGACCCCCCCCCCCCCTGAAAAGAAAAGAAAATGGTATACAATATCTAAGATGTAGGATATTCTAAGGACATTAATCTTCTTAAGAATATTCTGAGGATATTGCATTACCTGGGTTCAGCAATGGTTACTAATAAAAACCGAAACGTCAAAATCCAATATAGAATGATTATTCCTCAAGTACTAGATGAGAATCAATCGCTATTTTGGTTTAAAATCGATTTCTCTATGTCTTCAGCAATGGTTACTAATAAAAACCGAAACGTCAAAAATCCAATATAGAATGATTATTCCTCAAGTACTAGATGAGAATCAATCGCTATTTTTGGTTTAAAGTCGATTTCTCTATGTCTTCAGCAATGGTTACTAATAAAAACCGAAACGTCAAAAATCCAATATAGAATGATTATTCCTCAAGTACTAGATGAGAATCAATCGCTATTTTTGGTTTAAAGTCGATTCCTCTATGTCTTCAGCAAAGGTAACGGATAAGAAAACAACGCAGTTGCTATGGTTACTCATAAAAATTCCTCCCAAATTTTTAGCATTTCACAGAGAGAAGCCTATCCATTCTTACTTAAGCAAGGCTAAATGAGCTATATTAAAACTTTCAAATGAATAAATTTTAAAGAATTTAAAAAATTAAAAAAGTACCATCTTACTCTAGAGTAAAGTACTTTAAAATATAATTTTACTAAAAACTTTATTTAACCTTTTTTGTGGTCCCCAAGGTACTTAATTAGGATATTAAATTTCATCAAAATTGGTTAAGTCATTTTCAAGATATTTAGAAAAAACTAAAAAAGTACTGAAATAAAGTACTAATGTTTGTGGGCCGATATGTACCAAAAACTAATCAGCGCTTCATTTTGTTAAACTAATGGTAGGTTTTCAATTTCATTTCAATCGGTGCAACGGTGTGGAAAAAATCGTGGGCCAAAAAAGCGATAACATACATACATCCATCCATACATCACATCCATCCATCCGCACGCACTAAATGAAAAAATCGCACTTTTTGGCCTCTCGACGAGACCCCATGTAATTTTTTGGCAAAACCGTCACGTGCTAATATTCAACCTAATTGAATACTACAATTTGTGACTTTAATTGAGTCCATGGGTTCCGTAGTCTTTACCTGAGGACCCTTTGAAGCCACGCTTGCCCCGAGAGCGATTACAATACTTTACCCATGCTTTGCATTGGATAAAGTAAAAAAAATTAAGTAGATTTCAAAGTCAGAAAAGATTCGATACATTATATGTGACAAGTCATTTAGAGACTTAATAAATTATTACATTTTACATCATGTAATAATATTATATCTTCAAAACATGTCTAATTTATTTGATTGTTCTATATATTTTAAATTATTTTATTAGTTCGATTTATTTAATACATGGGTTTCCATTATTCATGACATTAATAAATTTTCTAAATATTATTTTACTCTCTCATAATTACCCATTTTATCGAAATCCATAAGAATATAATATAAATTGAGAATTGAGAAAACATTTACAACACTTTACAAGTGAGTTCGGTTTCAGGATGAATATTTTTGTGTTTAATAAGCAAATTTATTAAAATTTTAAGCTTAAATCAGTAATTGAATTTATGAATATACGCCCACGAAATGGACATCATAGATTCTATTCGTTTGATATTAAATTATTTAACCATTGTTGGTCTAAAAAATTTCAAGATTACCGAGAAATCATTTCAAAAACAATTTCTGCCCTCTAAATTCTTACGTTTCTATTGGTCAATATGTTTTGTTGGGCATTTTGTAGCGTATTATTTTTTGTAGTATTGATTATCAACTATTTCAGCAGTGAAAATGATAATATCTTCGTCCTTAGGTTTCTGTTTTACTTCTCTATTCGAATTATTTTAACATTATTTTATCTCAATGTCTATGTTAACGAGAAATCTTTCATCTTAATTTTATCCCAATTGAATTTTTTAACTAGTGATACAAAATTTTGGCAAAAGAAATATAAAATTATCTGGTATTTGTGTCTATTGTGCATGACAATTTTGACGCTATACTTAATAAATGAAATTATTATTTCATTTAAATTTACTCATTATATAAATTTAAATTTAGGAATAACTTATTTTATTATTTCCTACAATGAATTTAAAATTTTACCTTTTCTCTTTTTATATAACCAAATTATATTTATTTTTATTTTATTTATTTCAAGATTTAAATAAAAATTTTACCAATTTAATTAAGCAAAAATCCAAAAACTCGAAATTTGTTTTCAATCGATTTCGTCATAATATATTTTCTTTACAAAATTCGTAAATTTCGTTCGGAATATTTCTATTTAAATGATTTAATTGATCTCCTTAATCGTTTTTTGGAACTGGTCATTTTTATACGTTTTTATCAATCTTTCGTTTTTGTATTAATATAACATTTCAATCGATTACATCAATTCTCAATTATTCGGCCACATCCTCAACACCTTTTATTAGATATGAACTAAAAATGATTATATTAACTTATGCGAAATTTCTTTTTTTAATATTCTAATATCTCCAGTAGTTTATTTATGCGACCGCACAGTAAATGAGGTGAGTAAAATTTAGCAATAAATATGCAATTATTAAAACGGAAATGTTTTTACGAAAGTATCTATGTCTAATTCTCCAGATAACATGGAGTGAGTGCTTATTGGGCATCTTAGAGAGCCCTAGAGATGGATAAACAGCACCCCTTTATTTGTTAAAATATATATATTATTATATATATATATTATTATAGGCTGGTGCCCTGGCGGGCAGCGTCTCGGTCCAAAAATTGTATTCCTCTGAAAAAACCACACTCCAAATGTATACCAGTAAACTACCGAAAATACATCGTCTCTTAAAAGTTTCGCCTCTTTAATTTTTGAGTGGAGGGGGGGGGGAGGATAATTATGAATATATTTAAATTTAAAATTTAAATTTAAATTTCATTTTTCCTTTTCAAAACAAAAATAATGAAATGATTTATGAACTGCAAAAAATTCGCGAGCTGAATCATGGAAATTATTCAAATTTACGCGGTTCAATTAATTTAATTAATTACAAAAATATATTTAATGTTTCTTAATTTAAAATGAATTGGAGTCTTTCATTTCAAAATTACAATTATATTTCAAATTTGCCTGGTTAATGAAAATCGATTGGAGCCATCAGTTTAAAATCCGAGCTGACAATTATATTTCAAATTTGCCTCGTTAATTAATATATATTTAATGTTTCTTAATTTAAAATCTATTGGTGTTTTTTCATTTTCATTCGAGTTCAAATGAATACAATATTATCTCGACACAGTCTAAATCAAAAATATATAGTTTTAGTAACAGAAATCAAAATATAATTATTAATGTTTCAATGGCGTAATGGCTAGAGCTAATGCCCTTAGTTCAAGAGTTCGTCGGTTCGATTCTAGGCAAGACGGTAATTTTTTTAGAGAAATTTCTCTAAGCGTTGTTACAAATCAATCTAGACAAATATATATAGTATTATAGTTAAAAAAAAAACTAAAAAGCACGCTTTCGTCAGTAATGCACTAAAAAGTAGAAAATAAAGTAATAAACTATTTTATGTCCTATAACTAAGTAAATCAACTGGTTTGTTCACCACACAACTTTCACATTTTCATTTATTTGAAGTTAGTGAGTCACTACCAATTTACACCACCTTCCTTTATTTTAATCCAAAAACGGCTCCAAACGATTTTTAAAAACGCACTGACCAATGGATTTTTGGCCCCTTTTTGGCCCCTGGAGACCCCAAGTTCTGGTTTGATGTCCTAAATCCGGTTTGCAACTATTGAGGCCATCGATTCCTTCCACCTAGAAGTTACAAAATTATATTAACTTTTTTTTCATCTCTGAGATACAAGCTCTCAAAGAGTCAGCACCCAGACAGGCCATCGCAATACTTCCACATTCTATGAATAGAAAAGTGAAAGTAAAAAAACGCTGGGCGCTGCTTTGCGAAGCTTGGACTTTTAATTAATTTCGACAAGTTCCCCACGCTTTTTGACTTAGTTTTTGCACACAAAATAGTTTAATACATTATTTTATTTTTTTATTACTAACAAAAAAAGCTTGTTTTTTAGTATTTTAAACTATAATTTATTTTTTTACTTTTAGTCTTCAAATGGGTACAATTCTAAGCGTACATCGCTAAACTAAAACTAAATTTGACAAGAGCCTAGTATATTTTTCCCAATTTCTCCCACCTTTTGTTGTTTTTTTATATTTTACTCTTCTGGGAGCCCATAGATGATGTATTCAAATTTTCGTTGAGTTTGGACCAAAGGGGGCTATAATTTCCAAATTTCGCTCCCCCCCCCCCCAACACTGGTTAATTTTTTCAGCTCAATTGTTTAAAATTATTGTATTGTCACCTGAATTAAATATAAAATACATCCAAAATTTTGATACGACAATTAGAAATAGGATAATATCGATAATCTAGATCGGGTTTACATCCAACTTTGTTACAAGTAAAGTTAATATAAATTGGGTAAAAATAATCATTTATTAAATTGTAAAAATTATATAACGTTCTCAATAAGATCAATTTAAATTAGCACTTGGAAATCATAGATAGGAAAATTTCAATTCCTTCATCTGTTAAGTCGTAAAAAAGACGACTTAATGATGAATTTGGTGGTTGGTCCACTATTACTATTAACAATCACAAAGAATATTATAATACAAGCCTAGTGGCTAAATAAGGTATAGTACCGAGGTTCATATAAATATTATAGATGTTTTATGAGAAGGCCAATATATTAATTTAAGCCAATTTTTTTATAAAGTATTAAAAAAATGTAAAAGAAGATATAAAAAGATATATTATTTATTAGTCTAATCGTTAAAAAAATAAATTGCATGCAAAGAATAGCATTTTCACAATTATTAGGTCAGAAATGATTCGATACATAATGAGACAGTACCTGGAGGTACCGAGCGATGCTCAGTAACTTCTTCCTTCAGTTAAAATCTTTATTTTAATATTATTTTTAATTTAAAATTTTGATAAAAAGGTCGATTTTTATTTGAGAGCCGTTTTCAAATTAAAAAAATACAAATATATATAGTATTCGCCCACTGTACCCCTTCCCGCTTGACCCCACCCACGAAACCTCGCCCTACCCCCGGATCCCCCGCCACTGCACCCCACCTCCTGCACCTGTTTTGATTCAACCATATGATTCATTTTTTATTCATCCAATTGTAAATAAATAAAACCTAACAAAATGTGTTGTTTTTTCAGTAAATTGAGACCTGCTTATGCGAAATATATTTTTAAATAAATTCTTGATTATTTTTTATTCTATTAACTACCCCCGGATCCCCCGCCACTGCACCCACCTCCTGCACCTGTTTTGATTCAACCATATGATTCATTTTTATTCATCCAATTGTAAATAAATAAAACCTATCAAAATGTGTTGTTTTTTCAGAAAATTGAGACCTGCTTATGCGAAATATATTTTTAAATAAATTCTTGATTATTTTTTATTCTATTAAATAAATAAAATTCTTTCTAAAAACAATTATAAAACGTTTATTAATATTTCTAACGTTTAGGTTGAACAAAATATGTTTTAAACCACAATCACAATACTTCTTCAAGGCCTTTGAGAATAAAGAATTTACCCGACCCATTGTCTGCCTGAGCACAAAAGGAAAAGGGAAACATTTTTTTAAAACCCTAAGAATGGGATTTGTCTACCTGAGAATAATTAATTTGATTACGATAAAAAGCATCAAAAACAATTTTCTCGAAGATGAGACCGTGACAGATCGAATTGTCACCCCAAAAACCCCCTAACTAGTGAATTTCATCACAATCGGTAGAGTCGTTCTCAAAATAGAACCAAGATACAAATATATAAACAAATATATAAACATATATATAAACAAATATATATACAAATAAATATACAATTTTTGATAGTTTAATAAGAGTAGATAAGATTAACAAACCTAATAAATTATTAAAATTGTACATCAACACATATGAGGCTATGAGCGCATCCACCTGGTTTGGTCCACATTTCAGTTGTTCGATAACAATATTAGTAATTAATTTAGGCAGATATAGTAATTTTTTTTATTATTGGCCATTGAGTGTTCGTATGTGTGAGGAAGTGTGTGTAAATTATTGTAGGGATCACATTATGATAAACTATAATTACAAATTAATTTTGGGGGTTAGTTCATTTTACGCTCATAGCCTCATATAACAAATGGATTTATATATATATAACTTCAAAATATGTCCAATGTCTTTGGTAGTTTTATATATTTAGTATTATTTTATTGGTTCGATTTATTTAATGGATCTGTATCCATTAGGTATTTATTACATTAATAAATCTTCTAAATATTATTTTACTCTCTCTCTCTCTCTAATAATTATAATGCGTGAACACGTAAGAATATAATATAAATTGAAAAGTGAGAAAATACAAAACAGTGACAAGTGACTTCGGGTTTATGAAATGTTTGTTTAAAAAGACACTTCTTCAAATTTTTAAAATTTTAGGATTGAATCAGTAATAAAATTTATCGATAAACGCCTACAAAATGGACATCATAGATTCTATTCGTTTGATATTAAATTATTTAACCATTGTTGGTCTAAAAAATTTCAAAATAACCGAGAAATCATTTCAAAAAAATGTTGCCCTCTAAAATCTTTCGTTTCTATTGGTCAATGTGTTTTGTTGAACTAATTATAGTGTATTATTTTTTGGTAGTACAGTTTATCGACTTAGTACAAGATTATACCTCTGTGATTAGGTGGCTATTTAACATCTCTCTTCGAATTATTTTAACATTATTTTATCTCAATGTCTATGTTAACGAGAAATCTTTCATCTTAATTTTATTGCAATTGAATTTTTTAACTAATGATAAGATATTTTGGCAGAAGAAATATAAAATTATCTGGTATTTGAGTCTATTGTGCTTGGCTATTTTGACGCTATACTTAATAAATGAAATTATTCTTTCATTTAACATTAGCTTATTATATGAATTTAAAATCTGCATTAATTTATTTTACTAGTTCCTACAATGAAATTAAAATTTTACCTTTTCTCTTTTTATATAATCAAATCATTTATCTTTTTATTTTATTTATTTCAAGACTTAAATATAAATTTTACCAATTTAATTAAAGAAAAATCTACAAATTCTAAATTCGATTTAAATCGATTCCGTCATAGATATTTTATTTACAAAATACGTCAATTTCGTTCGGAATATTTCTATTTAAATGATTTAATTGATCTCCTTAATCGTTTTTTGGAACTGGGCATTTTTTTATGTTTTTATCAAACTTTGTTTTTTGTATTAATGTAACATTTGATTCGATTTCATCAATTCTCAATTCCTCATATATATCATCAATTTCTGAATTTCAAATCGATCAGATTATAATAACTTATGCGAGATTTTTCTTTTTAATGTTCTACTATTACCAGTAATTTATTTATGCGATGTCACAGTAAACGAGGTGAGTTCAATTTAAAAATATTAATCTTATGTATTTATTAACGATATCTGAAAATGTTTTACTAAAGTGTCTATGTCTAATTTTCTGGATAGTATGAAGGGAGTACGGCCATTGCTTCCGAGAGATTGTCCCCTCCCGGGGTTGGCCCTATTCATTAATCTATATATCTATATATATATATATAATTCTTTGCCAGATACACTCACTCACTCACTCACTCATCATCAAAACAGCCAGAAGCACTGGATATAGAAACATGAAATTTGGAGAGGATATTACATCTATGACATAGGGGCACACTAAGAAAGGATTTTTCGAAATTCGACCCCTAAGGGGGTCAAAGGGGGCAAAGCGTTCTTTCACTGATTATGTGATATCTCTTAAGGACGACAAAATTTCTACTTGCTTTTTACTTATAAAAATACTAAATTAAAATATCTAAAAACTTATTTCAGGATTTTTGAAATTCGACCCCTAAAGGGGTCAAAAGGGGCAAAATATCTTTGCAATGTGTTTAGACTAATTATGCATTTTCAATTAAGAACGATAATACTACTACTTGATTTTTACTTAATAAAATTCTAAATACAAATATCTAAAAAGTAATTTCAGGATTTTTTGAAATTCGATCTCCCAACTATCCAAAATGTGAGTGGGGGCAAAAATTAAAACTCTTTCCTATCTTGATCAAATTTTGTAGCGTTATTCTTTATTAATTTTAGAAAATATTCCTGTAAAAATCAACTATCAAAATTGACTGTATGGGGGCGAAGGGGGTGGGGAATTATAGAAATTTTTAGCTTTTTAGTACATTTACTCTTTAGAAAACTGTGAATTATTTATTTGCAAATATCTAAAAAATAATTTCAAGATTTTTTGTAATCGACCCCCCCCCCCCCTTCAACTATCCAAAATGTGAGTGGAGGCAAAAATTAAAACACTCTCCGATTTTGATCAAATTTTGTAGAGTTATTCTTGATTACTTTAAGAAACTATTCCTGAAAAAATCAACTATCAAAATTGACTGTATGGGGGCGAAAGGGGGGGGGGCAAAATATAGAAATTTTTAGCTTTTTTGTACATTTACTCTTTAGAAAACTGACAGTTATTTATTTGCAAATATCTAAAAAAATTTCAACCTCCCAAAATATGAGTGGGGGTCTTCTATCTTCTATCTATTAAACTACAATAAAATGTTAAAATTCTACGTGATAAATCTAATGAAAAAGTTAATTTTTTTGCCAGGTTTTATAATTAAAAAAAAATTAAAAAAAATACTTTTTTGGGAATGGAGCTTTTTTAAAATGAATTTTGGAGAGGTAATAATCACATTCCGAGACGCTGCCCACCAGGGCCACCAGCCCGGAGGGCTGAGCTGTAGAGGGCGTGCCGAAGGCACGCCTGGAGCAGCTCGTATATATATATATAAACGAGCTGCTCCAGGCGTGCCTCCGGGTAGGTGGCCCTGGCGGGCAGCGTCTCGGTATGTAATTATTAGGTCTGTAATATATATTTGTAATATTTTTCCCCCTCTTTCGCCCCACGCACTTATTTTGGCTATTAATTTTTACTCTTTAGAAAACTGAGAGTTATTTATTTTCAAATATCTATCATCATTTTGGCTATTGATTTTTACAGCATACACTTTATATAGTCTTAAAAACTAATATTAAAAAAAATTGATCTATATCGGAGAGAGTATTAAATGAGTAATATGTTTCAACTTTTTTACTCAAAACGTTCGCTGATAAAAACAATTGATAAACCATTAAAGCTGTAAGAGGCCGTACTGAGTTTTGAAAATGTTTTCGATTTTTCCTACAATTTCAAAATTCACAAACGAATAATAAATATTTTATTGAACTCAAAGAGTCCTAATTAGTAATGAAGCTGTTAAAGCTTTTATTTTTGTTATTAATTTGATTAAAATTTGAATTTTTATTTAAATCACACATAATTATAATTAATTATGTGTGATCAAAAAGTCCTGTTACCCGCCAAGCTCAGCTCGCCGAGCGTGTGCAAGATTACAGAAATACATTTTTTTAACAGTAAAAAATTCAATTCATTTGTAATAAATGATAAGATGCTTGGTTAGATATAAATCAGTGTATTTGAATATCTCACCTTGTCTTCAGGGGTGCAGGAGGGTTGAAAAATCCTTCGTCATGGAGAGCCCTCGTGTCCCCCACGAAGAAAGAGACCAACTGGCGTGCGTGACTTTCGGCCGGCTGGCTTCGTTTCTTATCACCGAAACACTGTTACTCAAGGCTTGTGCGTAAACATCTCGATTCTCAAATTTTTCAATCTTATTACTGCCCCAGAAATATCTTACCCGGTACGCTCTGCAAGCTCTGCATGCCGGGCAGTCAGAAATATTGAATTCAAGCTTGAGATGTTTACCAAAAAAGAATTTAGTCTTTTTGATTTTAACTCGATTCTTCCACGTTTTCAGTAGAGGTTGCCATTAATAGTCAAAACATCAAAAATGGAATGCAATAAGGTTATTCCTCTAGTTTTAGATAAGAATCGATAGTTATTTTTGATTATAAGTCGATTATTCCATGTCTTCAGCACTGGTTATCAATAATAATCGAAATGTCAAAAAATCTTATGTTATTTCTCAAGTATTAGACGAGAATCGATCGCTATTTTTGATTTTAAGTCGATTCCTCTGTCTTCAACAATGGTTACCAATAAAACCGAAACGTCAAAAATGCAATGTAGAATTGTTATTCTTCAAGTAATAGATCAGAATCAATCGCTATTTTTGATTTTAAAGTCGATTCCTCTATGTCTTCAGAAATGATTACCAATAAAAACCGAAACGTCAAAAATCCAATGTAGAATGGTTATTCCTCAAGTAATAGATGAGAATCAATCAATATTTTTGATTTTATGTCGATTCCTCTATGTCTTCAGGAAAGGTAACGGATTAGAAAACAACGCAGTTGCTATGGTTACTTATTAACTTCCCTCCCAAATTTTTAGCATTTCACGAGAGAAGCATATCCATTCTTACTTAAGCTCGGTTAAATGAGCTATTTGAAACGATCAAATGAATAAATTTTAAAGAGTTTTTAAAAAAGTAGAGCAATCGAGATGACAAAATCATTTAAAAACACCACTTAAAACAATGATTAATCAACAAAAACTATTTGTATACTCTCACTGGGCAGGCGCCTTCATTCCAACTTATTGGCAAGCTGTTTTTCTCGAATGCGTGTGGATGAACCACGTGATACGACATCTTGTACAATACGGCGTTTTAACCCAATCTACCCTAAAAAAATATATACTTTTCAAAACACGTTTTTTTTCGTTGTTTAGCAACTAATGAAATACAAACTGGCTTATGTGTTTTCAATGTATTAATTGCATAAGTAGAAATATAATTAAAATTACAGCCAAATTGAAGTCTTTAACCGACAATTTATAACTGTATATAATGCAAACTAAAACCTCACAGCTTGTGTGCTTCCTATTCGTAGAGGCTTTTCCAAACAAATTTATAATTTTGTCAAAGTGTGAAGACAGTAGAAAACCTCTCTCTGTGAGTATTTTCCATCATTTAATTATCAAACATACGAGTAAGTCATTAATTCTTTCGAAAGATACACACCTGCCATTAACAAAGGAAAAAATGTAATCTATTTGAAAAAGGATCTTGATCTTGGTGGGTCGAAAAAACTAAAAAAAAAAAAATTTCGAAAAAAAAGTTAAAACGGAAAAGTTGCCTATTGTAATAAAAAGAAAAACGGCATAAAAAAAATTAAATTCGGTTAACATTTTCCGCTAGCGCATCAAACTTTAAACTAATGAAAAATTGCAAGAATTTTTCTAAGATGTTGCGCGAATGTAAAAAGTATATTATTGATCAGAATTTGATTTATTTAGATTATTTAAAGCATAAAACAAGCATAAAAAACTAGTAAGTTTATTTTAAAAATTTTAACTAATAGAAAAAAATTACAAAAATATACCTAGTGATTTTTGCAATTTTCCAAAAGTTTAAAGTTCGATGCGGGAGCGGAAGATGTTAACCGTTTTTAATTATTTTTATGCAATTTTTCTTCTTATTACAATAGGCACCTTTTCCGTGCTAAAGTGTTTTGGAAAAGAAAAATTCAGTTTTTTTCGACCCAACCTTATTAAATTCTCATTTTCTGGGGTTAGAATTGTTAGAATCTTGGATTTCGTTTTGGACCAACTATCCTCAATTAACGTCCAGTTAAGAGAGTTGCGTTAACAGGCACTAATTGTTTTTATTCTTTGCAACTCAATTTTTGAGGATTAATAACATTTTTAAAATCTTAAGTAATTTATTCCCAGCATTTTTATGATTATATTCATAATTATTTAACTTATTCTTCCAAAACGTATTGACTGGGAATCTGAATGTTCTTGAAAATTTGAATCTTATTGGACACAAATTAAATAAATACAATGATTTATTAAATTACTCTATTTATTATTACGATATTGTTGCGGTCACGATTGGTTGACCATCCTATTGTCGAACATCTTCTACCGGAATCCTAACCCGACACGAATCAAATAGTTCTTAATCTAGATATATTTTTCTATCCTATCGTAAAGATCTATATACATGAGTACTATTACACATGGTTTTTATTTATTCATTCCACTTGATTAACTTTAAAAGAACTTTAAATAAAATATATAACATAAGCATAAATATTTTTTATTTTTCGTAATTTTTAGAAAGTTCAGAATTACAAATTTTATTTTATACTATATTATATAGGAGTGCACATAACAAACGTATTTAGTTAAAACCATCATAAGTCATACATATCAAGACTTGACTAAGTTAAATCATTCACTGTTAAATTTATTATTATCATGTTTATAGGTCAATTTATTTAATGGTTTTGTATCTATTTATGACATTAATATATTTATTATAATATTGTTATTTTCTCAGATATTAATCTAATATTTTTTTCTATCTATACTTAGATGTTAATAATTTATATAAACTAGAAATGGTAAAACAACATTGACAATTGACTTAAGTGTAGTGAGGGAAAGTTTTGCCTTATTTAACAATTTAACATTTTAAACAGCTTGAGATATAAAAAATTTTAATTAATTAATATTAGTGAATAAAACTCTCATAATGGATATCATAGATTCTATTCGTGTTCTTTTAAATTATTTAACAATTCTTGGTCTGAAAATTTTCTATATAAAGGGGAAATCATTTCAAAAACTATTTTCATCATCGAAATTGTTGCGTTTTTATTCTATAATTTGTTTGCTTATCAGTTGTCTATCTTTGTATAGTTTTATAAGCTGGCTGATGAAATATTCCACTATCAAACGAGATAATATCTTCTTGCTTAGAATTTGGTTTTTTATCTCTAGTCGTTTCATTGTTATATTCATATATATAAATGTTTGTCTCAACGAGAAATCCTTAATTTTAATTCTAACGCGTCTGAATTTCTTAAGTAGTGATAAAGAATTTTGGCAAAAAAATATAAATTCATCTCTTATATTAGTTTTTGGGTTTAGGGATATTGATAATAATAATAATAAATGAAATTATATTTTCGATTATCTTAAAAATTTATCATGATATCTTCGCTGCACTAGCTTATCTATATAATACACTTGATGGAATTAAAATCATATTATTTTTCTATGTATATAATCAAATTATATATCTTTTATTTTATTTATTTCAAGACTTAAATAAAAATTTCTATAATTTAATTAAGGAAAGATCTAAAAATTCCATATTTATTTTAACTCGATTTCGTCATAGATATTTTCTTTACAAAATTCGTCAATTTCGTTCTGAGTATTTCTATTTAAATGATTTGATTGATCTACTTAATCAATTTTTTGGAGCTGGTCATGTTTACACGTTTTTAGAAATCTTTATGATTACTATTAATGTAACATATGATTCGATTTCATCAATTCACAATTCAACTCTCACATCATCAAATTCTACGTTTGAAATAGAACTGATAATAATAACTTATGCGAGATATTTTCTTTTTAATATTCTAATATTACCCGTAATTTATTTATGCGACCGCACAGTAAACGAGGTGAGTTAAATTTTAATAATTAATTTTATCATTTCATTAACGATATTCCGAAATGTTTTTACTAAAGACAACTCTGAGATGAATTTAGCTTAAATGTTTTTGTTTTTCTTTTAGAGGCCACCATTTCCCTTCAAATGGAAATTTATAAATTATATTTTTTATTTTTTATTTTTTAAAAATTCATTGCAATTTTCTATAGTAAATCATATAAAAATTTTCTGCTATTAAAAATGTTACTGTTAAAGCTATGATTTTTGTGATTAATTTTATTAAGTGTTGACATTTTATTAATATTTTATTAAAATTTCAACTAGTTATTTTCTGCTATGTCTGATAGTTAATAATCTAAATGATGAAAGCACCCTTACTAACATGTAAAATAAGTTGGTCGAATGCGGGTCTGGTTTCCTTATAACATAGCTTCCGAAATACTTGTGATATCAAATTTGTTCCTATTTGCCGTTGATAAGGAAAATGAGTAAATTTGTGCAATATAACTTTAAGATTTACATTTCTTCTATAATATTTTAACATGGTTAAAATTCTTAAGTTGAATTAAATATATAATGTTGATGTGTGTGGCGCTAGATACTTAACAACACATTAAATTGAAAGTTTTTGCCGAGAGTAGCAGAATTTTTATATATTGAAGGAGACAATAAAAGAGTGTGTCTTCTGCTGGAATTATAAATTTTATTTATTTATAACGAGACTATAGTTTCGAGGGCTTTGCCCTCTTCATCAGTCTATTACAATGTATTCACAGGAATTAATTTATGAATGAAAGGTTAACATCTTTCATGTGGTTAGGTTAGAAATTACACAGGGTGGGCAAGTTAAGAATTGACATTTATACTTGTTTTTTTATTTTGACTGTAGTTGGCGTTCTTGAAGTTTATATTTTAGCAGAGATTTTTAAAATAAAGCTTTCGGGAATTTCTATTTTACGATTTAAGAATTTTTTTGGTGAATTATTGTATGATTTTAAAATTTCTAACGATTCGAAAATACTAATTTTTAAGGGATCTAATTCTGATCTAATTAATTTAATATTTGATTCATTGGAAAACAATGTTTCTCGGAGGTTAAATGGTCTGCAAATGCACTATGCCCTGAACCCCCTTTAAAAACCCTTTTGTGTTCCGAAATGCGCGTGTTTAAATTTCGTTCTGTTTTTCCTATATAGGTCGAATCACATTCTCCACATGTTATGGAATAGACACCTTTTTTGTCCATTTTTTGAATTTTGTCTTTCTTATGATATAATTACCGATGCCAATATCCCCAAATCTTTACTTCATCTAACATCTATAATGTCGTAGTTCATCTTTTATACATGTTTTGTGTAAGGCATTGGGAAATCACGACAATATGAATCCTTAGAAGCATGAAGCGGGTCGCTGCGTCAAACGAATCTTTAGAACTGAATACACGATAATAATATAATACAAAGTAATAAAAATACATGTATATTATTGCGTGCTTAGTATGCAAATGTGTTTCTGTATATATTTTTTTTTTTAATTCTCCGGACAAGTTAATTTGTTCATCGCACTGCCATCTTAAAGTTCAATGTACAGCTAAGTATGTGCTTGAATTGTGGTGCACACTAGGCACATAGTTTGAAATCAAAGTTTACCTCACCAAATTTGAAATATTTTATTTTTTATTTTTAACAATATAACAAGTAATAATTTTGTTAAAAATAAAAAAAAATGGAAATGGAAAGGACAAGAAAAAACCCTATTAAGAATGTAAAGTTTTTAGCCATTTAACTTTAATTGCACGTGCTGCTTCAAACGGTCTTTATAATTTATACACATTGATTACAGCTTATTAGATACAATCGTTAAAGTAATTTTTATTTAACTATTAAATATGATCACAAATATTTTTTTTAATGTCTCATCGGATTCAAACTATGGACCCATTAGATATGAGATGATCCCTAAATACAGTATTCCTTCCTTCTTAATGGAACGAATGGTTAGCATGAGACCTTGATGATAAAGATAGTAAATTAAATGTTTTTTGTAGAGATTATAAAAATGATTAAACTTTCGAAATTAAGTCTGATTCTAAATGATCGAATATCTTAGACTCCTTGATAGAATAATATTTTCGACCTCACGACACATTAGGTACTCTTCAAAATAATCATTAGTGTGGGTCGAAAAGAAGCTGAAATTTTTTTTTCGAAAACGCTTTAATGCGGAAAATTTTCATATTTTAATAAGAAGAAAAACGGCATAAAACAAAATTAAAATCGATTAACATCTTCCGCTCGCGCATCGAACTTTAAACTTATGAAAAATTGCAAAAATCACGATATTTTTGTAATATTTTTCTATTAGTTAAAATTTTTAAAATAAACAAACTATGTAATTTTAATGCTTGTTTTATGGTTTAAATAAACCTATATATACAACATATGTGCATATGTTTATTTGCATCAAGCAGAGGACAACCTCTTTGTTTCCTTTTATGGAGTAATTAATACTGTAGAAATTTATATGAAAACATAAACAATAATGATTGGTAAAACGTGTACCTATCAAATATAATATTATGAAATATTGTAATTTTTAATAGCTGTATTATATTTAATGACTTTGTGTCCATTACCTAAGACATTTATATAATTAATTTTCTAATACTATTACTGTTGCCTTTATTAAACATTATATTGTAATATTATAACCTATATATATAGAAATTCTTTTTGGGGAACAACATTTGTAATTGAATTGAGAGTCAGTATGGATATTTTTGTATTATTTAACATGTTGGTTAATATTTTTAAAATTTTGGGTTTGAATCCATTAAAAATCGGTGGACCAAAATTTAATCGAACAATCTGTTTGAAAAAATGGTATCTCGTTTATACTTTAGCAATTTTAATCTTTCTTTTTAGCTCTATCAGGATTTTCATTTAGCTTTAAGGTAAATTTGTACAAAAAAGAAAGCAATATTATATTACATTCAAAAAAATTGTTTTATTTGATCTATGGCTGGGGAGCTATTTTATTTTATATAAATGTTCTAATAAATTTTAGATATTTTTGTCAAATTTTCGTACATTGTGAAAATTTTTAAAAATAACCCTATTTTGAAAAGTAAAAACGCTCTCAATTCAATAAAAAAACTAACATTTCTTTGGTTATTTGTATTATGTACATTTATAATCTTAGAAATAGTTACTTGTCTTTTGCTTATAAAATGGGGTATAAAAAAATAGATTTAGAATTATTTACAAATTTAATATCAAAAGTATTATCTTACTTATTACTTGTCATTTATTTATATATGTATTATTTTATTATATATATGATTAGTTTTCATTTTAAAAATATTAATAAAGGCTTAGAAAATCTTTCCCAACTGGCTGTTCTCAACAATTACAATCGACGACAATTTATTACAATTATGAAAATTCGTAGTTTATCCGGTTACTACCTTCATTTTTTTGATATTCTTGATTCGGTTAATCAATTTTTTTCATTGATTATATGTTATCTAGTGATGATACTATTATTTTCAATATTAAATATATGTTTTGATTTTATTATGTTTTGGGGTGAATTAATAAATTCTTTATATAAATTTATATTTTATTGGAGACATCTATTACTATACATCGCTGCATCACCGATTTGGTATCTATGTGAACGAGTAAAAAATAAGGTAATCTTTTTAAATTTTATATCTTCTGTTTTGATAATTCTTATAATTGAATTATTAACTTAGATAATGGATAAATAAAATTATTTTTAAGAAATAAAGTGCAAAAATTAGGCCAGTATAAAATGACCATTATTTATTTTTTTATTAAAATATTAAATTTCCGATTGCTTGACATCTGAGCCCTTGCTTACGATATAGTGAAAAAACGAATCCACAGTAAAATGAACATATATGAGACTAAATAGTCTAAGGATCTTTTTCATAAAATATTAAATCTCCCATTGCTGGACGTAAGCGACCTTGCTTATGATAGTGACTTTAATGAATAGATTTTTTGTAGAGGTTATAAAAAACGTTCGAAATTAAGCCAGATTTTATTTAATCAATATCTTATACCCCACATCTATATATATATATAAAATTCTTTGCCCGATACACTCACTCACTCACTCACTCACTCACTCACTCACTCACTCACTCACTCATCATCAAAACAGCCAAAACCACTGGGCATAGAAACATGAAATTTGGAGAGAATATTACATCTATGACATAGGGGCTAACGAAGAAAGGATTTTTCGAAATTTGACCCCTAAGGGGTCAAAGGGAGAAAAGTGTGTTTTCACTGATTATGCAATATCCCTTAAGGACGATAAAATATCTACTTGCTTTTTACTTATAAAAATACTAAATTAAAATATCTAAAAACTAATTTCAGGATTTTTGAAATTAGACCCCTAAAGGAGTCAAAAGGGGCAAAATATCTTTGCAATGTGTTTACACTAATTATGCATTTTCAATTAAGAACGATAAGATATCTACTTGATTTTTACTTAATAAAATTCTAAATACAAATATCTAAAAAGTAATTTCAGGATTTTTGAAATTCGACTCTCAGCTATCCAAATGTGGGCGAAATGGGGGGGGGGGGGCAAAATATACAAATTTTTAGCTTTTTTGTACATTTACTCTTTAGAAAACTGGCCCGGAGGGCAGGTGGCCTGGCGGGCGGCGTCTCGGCATGTGATTATTAGGTCTGTAATATATATTTGTAATATTTTGCCCCCTCTTTCGCCCCCACGCACTCATTTTGGCTATTGATTTTTACAGCATACATTTTATATAGTCTTAAAAACTAACATTACAAAATTTGATCTATATCGGAGAGAGTATTAATTTTTTGCTCCCACTCACATTTTGGGAGGTTGAAATTATTTTTTAGATATTTGCAAATAAATAACTCTCAGTTTTCTAAAGAGTAAAAATCAATAGCCAAAATGAGTGCGTGGGGGCGAAAGAGGGGGCAAAATATTGCAAATATATATTACAGACCTAATAATCACATGCCGAGACGCAGTCCGCCAGGGCCGCCTGCCCGGAGGGCCGAGATGTAGAGGGCGTGCCGAAGGCACGCCTGGAGCAGCTCGTACCTAATAAAACAATAATTTTCACCTCCTAAAAATTCAACACATTTCAAAATAATCAATCATTCCTATGAAATTTTAATAGATTTTGTGATTTCGGGTAAAGTGATTATACACCTATATTACTTTTGAATTTCAAGTTGTGTATTTTATATAGTTTACGAGGCACAATATTTTGAAAGACCAAGTGGCAGACAGGCATTGAATCTATACTAATACGACTCCGTTTTTGGCCCGAATGGAATACTAAATAATTAATAGTGTAAAAATTTAGATTAAAACATAGTCAATAATGAAAGATAAAAAATATCTTCTTTTTTCTTATGAAATATTGTAATAAATCTATTTATTTAATGGCATTGCGTCCATTACCAAAGACATTTATCAAATAAATTTTCTAATGTGATTACTGTCGCATTTATTATCAACATTATATTGTAATATTAAATCCATATATTATATCGAAATACATTTTGAGGAACAACATTTGCAATTGAATTGTGAGTCAGTATGGATATTTTTGTATTATTTAACATCTTTCTTAATATTTTTAAAATTTTGGGTTTGAATCCATTAAAAATCGGTGGACCAAAATTTAATCGAACAGTCTGTTTAAAAAAATGGTATCTCGTTTATACTTTAGCAATTTTAATAATTCACTTAGTTCTAACGGGATTATCATTTAGCTATAAAGGTAAATTTGTACAAAAAACAAAGGAATATTATATCAAATTCAAAACAATTGTTTTTTTTGATATATATGTAGGAAGCTATTTTATTTTATACAAATACTCTAATCAATTTTAGATATTTTTATCAAATTTTTGTACATTGTGAAAATTTTAAAAATTACCCTATTTTGAATAAGAAAAAAGCTCTCAATTCAATCAAAAAATTAACATTTCTTTGGTTATTTGTAATATGTGTATTTATAATCTTAGAAATAGTTACTTCTCTTTTTCTTATAAAATGGGGTATAAAAAAAAAGATTTAGAATTTTTTACAAATTTAATATCAAAAGTATCATCTTACTTATTACTTTTCATTTATTTATATATCTATTATTTTATTATATATATGATTAGTTTTCATTTTAAAAATATTAATAAAGGATTAAAAAAACTTTTTCATCTAGCTGTTCTCGACAATTACAATGGACATCAAACTATTACAATTATGAAAATTCGTAGTTTATCCGGTTACTCCCTTCATTTGTTTGATATTCTTGATTCGGTTAATCATTTTTTTTCATTAATTACATGTTATGTAGTGTTTATGGTATTATTTTCATTAATAACTGTATGTTTTGATTTTATTTTGTTTTGGGAGGAATTAATAAATTCTTTATATAAATTTATATTCTATTGGAGACATCCATTAATATTCATTTCTGCATCACCGATCTGGTATCTATGTGAACGAGTAAAAAATAAGGTAATTTTTTTAAATTTTATATCTTCTTCTTTTGATAATTTATAATATACAATTATTAATACAGATAATGGCTTAATTTAATTGATTTTTGATAATAAATGAAATTATTTTTAAGAAACAAAGTTCAATAATTTGGTCACAGAAAAAGGACCATTAGATATGTGACTTGTGATTTGTTATTTTCGTAAAATATTAAATTTTCGATTGCTTGACATAAGAGACATCGCTTAAGATAGTGACTTAAAGGAATAGATTTTTTGTAGAGGTTATAAAAAACGATTAAACTTTCGAAATTTAGCTTGATTATATTTAATCACAACTTTACAGGAATATCTCTAACCCTATAATAAAAAATTATTTCCACTTCACGAAAAATTTCACACCTTTCAAAATAATCAATCATTCCTATGAAATTTTAATACAATTTTTGATTTCGGGTATAGTGGTTATACCTATATTACTTTTTAAATTTCAAGTTGTTATTTAGTTTACAATGCTTTGAAATCGCTAAGTGACAGATAGACATTGAATGTACACTAATACGCTTCCGTTTTTGGTCAGAATGGAACACTAAATAAGAGTGGAACACTAAATATTTAATACTTTAAAATTATAGATGAAAACATAATAAAAAATGAATGATAAAACATATCTAATATATTTGTTATTAAAGCAATTTGTTATTGTTCTTATGAAATTTCGTAATAGTTCTATTTATTTAATGGCATTGCATCCATTACCTAAGACATTTATCAAATAAATTTTCTAATATGATTACTGTCGCATTTATTATCAACATTATATTGTAATATTAAATCCATATATTATTTGGAAATACATTTTGGGGAACAACATTAGCAATTGAATGAGAGTCAGTATGGATACTTTTGTATTATTTAACATCTTCCTTAATATTTTTAAAATTTTGGGTTTGAATCCATTAAAAATCGGTGGACCAAAATTTAATCCAACAATCTGTTTGAAAAAATGGTATCTCGTTTATACTTTAACAATTTTAATAATTCTTTTATCTCTATCGGGATTTTCATTTAACTATAAAGTAAATTTGTTCAAAAATGAAAGCAATATTATTATATCACATACAAGACAATTGCTTATTTTTATGTGTAGCTGGGGAGTTGTTGTATTTTATACAAATGTTCTAATCGGTTTTAGATATTTTTATAAAATTTTCGTACATTACGAAAATTTTACAAATAACTCAATTTTGGAAAGGAAAAAAGCTCTCAATTCAATCAAAAAACTAACATTTCTTTGGTTATTTTTATTATGTGTATTTATAATCTTAGAAATAGTTAATTTTCTTTTTCTTATAAAATTTTGGGAAAAAAAAGATTTAGAATTATTTATAAATTTAATATCAAAAGTATTGTCTCAATTATTACTTTTCATTTATTTATATATGTATTATTTTTATTATATACATTATTACTTTTCATTTTAAAAATATTAATAAAGGATTACAAAAACTTTTTCCTCTGGCTGTTGTCGACAATTACAATCGGCTACAAATTATAACAATTATGAAAATTCGTAGTTTATCTGGTTACTACCTTCATTTGTTTGATATTCTTGATTCGGTTAATCAATTTTTTTCATTAATTATATTTTATCTAGGGATTGTAGTATTATTTTCAATAATAACTATATGTTTAGATTCGATTTTGTTTTGGGATGAATTAATGAATTCTTTATATAAATTTCTATTTTATTGGAGAATGTCTTTACTTATCATTTTTGCATCACCGATTTGGTATCTATGTGAACGAGTAAAAAATAAGGTAAACTTTTTTTTAATTTTATATCTTCTTTTTTTGATAAATCATAATATGGAATTAATCATAAGATAATGGCTTAATTTAATTTATTTTTGATAATACATGAAATTATTTTTAAAATATAAAGTTCTAAAATTAGGCCACAGTAAAAGGACATTTAGATATGTGACTAAATATACTAAGGATCATTTACGTAAAATAATAAATTTCCGATTGCTTGACGTAAGAGACCTTGTTTAAGATAGTGGCTTAATCGAATAGACTTTTGTAGAGGTTGTAAAAAACGATTATACTTTCGAGCTTGATTCTATTTAACCACGCATCTTTACAGGAATATCTTATACCCTATAGTAAAAAATATTTCCCACTTAACGAAAAATTTGACACCTTTCAAAATAACCAATCATTCCTATGAAATTTTAATACAATTTTTGTTTTCCGGGCATAATGATTATATCTATTAATATCTAATATATTACTTTTAAATTTCAACTTGTGTATCTTATTTAGTTTACGATGCACAACGCTTTGAAAGCCGAAGTGACAGAGAGCCATTGAACATACACTGGACAAGAATTCGTACAAAAATTCATTCTTACGAGCTAGTCTGAAATATTTCGTTGAATTCGTACGAATAGTGTGGTTACATTGATTGCGGACGTAGTAGTGTTTCAGTATACAATGAATATCAATCGGATACTCGGGTCATAAAATTTCTTTTGTTGGAAACTTGAACAAACGGATATGGGTTCATAAATATTTGGCATCAAGAAGTGAGAGGTCATATGAAGAACTAGAGAAAATGATAAAAGTTCTTTCAATATACAGGTATGACACCATCTATGTTTGATTATATTTTGAAATTTGTTGAGATGAAACTTTCGAACATTCAGACTTTCTGGAGTGCATTTCTCCAGAGCACACTTCATTGTAAAATTACGCCTGGTTGAATGTACTTTTGCAAATTTCAGACGAAAGCAGATGAAAAATCTATTTATTTGATCGGATTGAAATAGTCGTGCGAGTACGTAAGAACACGTAAGAAAATGGTGCGAGCAATGTAAACACTTTTATTAACCACAATGTATTTGTTTACTTCTGAAGAGTTCGTATGAACTCTTAGAAAGTCATAAGAATAAATGTTCGTAAGAATTCTTATCCATTGTAACCTTCTAACCTTAGCATAATACGCTTCCACTTTTCGTCCGTAACACTAAATAATTAATAATGTAAAAAATTAGATAAAAACATAATCAATAAAGAATGATAAAACACATCTAACATATAAACCGAGTTTTTTGTACGGTTATAGGTATGATGCTTCAAAGTTTCATAAAACGTCAAAAAAATCCTGTGCTTTAATATGCTTCACTATAAATAAACACCAGTTTCCCTAAATGATATCTAATATATTTTATTGTTCTTATGAAATTGTAATCGTTCTATTTATTTAATGGCATTTATCCATTACCTAATAGATTTATATAATAAATTTTCTAATATTATTACTGTTGCATTTATTATAATATTATATTGTAATATTAAATCCATATGTTATATGTAAATACTTTTGGGGAACAACATTTGAAATTAATTGAGAGTCAGTATGGATATTTTTATATTATTTGGCACCTTTCTTAATATTTTTAAAATTTTGGGTTTGAATCCATTAAAAATCGGTGGATCCAAAATTTAATCGAACAAATCTGTTTGAAAAAATGGTATCGCGTTTATACTTTAGCAATTTTAATAATTCTTTTATCTCTATCGGGATTTTCATTTAAATATAAAGCAAAATTTGTTCAAAAAAGAAAAGCACTATTATGTTATGTTCAAACAATTGTTTTTTCTAGATATGACTGGGGGAGCCTTTTATTTTATACAAATGCTCGAATCAATTTCAGATATTTTTATCAAATTTTCGTACATTATGAAAGTACACAAAATAACCCTATTTTGAAAAGTCAAAAAGCTCTCAAATTCAATCAAAAAACTAACATTTCCTTTGGTTATTTTTATTATGTGTTATTCTAATCTTAGAAATTTTTTCTTTTCTTTTTCTTATAAAATTGGGAATAATAAAAGATTTAAAAATATTTACAAATTTAATATCAAAAGTATTATCCCAATTATTACTTCTCATTTATCTATTTATGTATTATTTTATTATATACATTATTAGTTTTCATTTTAAAAATATTATTAAAGGATTACAAAAACTTTTTCCTCTGGCTGTTGTCGACAATTACAATCCGCTACAAATTATAACAATTATGAAAATTCGTAGTTTATCTGGTTACTACCTTCATTTGTTTGATATTCTTGATTCGGTTAATCAATTTTTTTCATTAATTATATTTTATCTAGTGATTGTAGTATTATTTTCAATAATAACTATATGTTTAGATTCGATTTTGTTTTGGGATGAATTAATGAATTCTTTATATAAATTTCTATTTTATTGGAGAATGTCTTTACTTATTATTTTTGCATCACCGATTTGGTATCTATGTGAACGAGTAAAAAATAAGGTAAACTTTTTTTTAAATTTTATATCTTCTTTTTTGATAAATCATAATATGGAATTAATCATACAGATAATGGCTTAATTTAATTTATTTTTGATAATACATGAAATTATTTTTAAAATATAAAGTTCTAAAAATTAGGCCACAGTAAAAGGACATTTAGATATGTGACTAAATATGCTAAGGATCATTTTAGTAAAATATTAAATTTCCAATTGCTAGACGTAAGAGACCTTGTTTAAGATAGTGGCTTAATCGAATAGACTTTTGTAAGAGGTTGTAAAAAACGATTATACTTTCGAGCTTGATTCTATTTAACCATGCATCTTTACAGGATTATATTATACCCTATAGTAAAAAAATATTTCCCACTTAACGAAAAATTTGATACCTTTCAAAATTATCAATCATTTGTTTGAAATTTTAATATAATTTTTGATTACCTTTAAAGTGGTTATACTTATATTACTTTTTAAATTTCAAATTGTGTGAAAGATATTAATTTGCCGATGGTAATAGATTCAAATTTACTAGAAAATCATAGATCAAAGATGGTGTCATCTATTAAATCCGATGGAGTGGAATATTTTTAATTAAATGTCAGAGGGGTTAGTTTTTCACCCCCTCGGGAATCGAACCCGAGTGCCAGTAACAGCTTAATCCGGGCCACCTGGCTCACCTGCGGGATACGAACCTCTCTGACATATGCAAACGCGTAAAATATTTTACTCAAAGATTGTTATCTTAATTTGTAAAATTTCGCGATATAGTGATTCTAAATTTAAACATATAGCCATGCCATATAATTTAAATAAAGGTGGTTGAGTGTTTCGAATTTTGAAGAAATTCAAAATTCGAAGGGCAATGGAATGACTTTTCCTAATTTAACATAATTCAAATTGTGTATCTTATTTAGGTAACGAGGCACAATGCTTTGAAAGGCGAAGTGACATCAAATCAATACTATATTGCTTCCTTTTTTTGTCCGTATGGAACACTAATTAGGTAATACTGTAAAAAATTATCTAATATATTTTATTGTTCTTATGAAATAAGGTATTAGTTTTATTTATTTAATGGCATTTTATCCATTAAGACATTTATGCAATAAAAAGCATCCGGCTTTTTCAAAGTGAATTAGAATGCATTTGCGTAAGTTCTTATTAATACCTATTATTGATTTACTCTTTAATTATGTCAAGCTGAATTATAAAAATCATCCCTATAGCTTCTTCTTCTATGTTTGCGGTGAATTGATTTTAAAATCGCAACACTCGCATGCCATAATTAACAGTAAATCAATTATCGGTATCAGAACATACACTCACGCGCAGTTATTCACTTTGAAGAAGCCGGAGCACAAAAATTAGTACCTTTTTACACTATTTTATAAACTTGGAAACACAGAATCCCCACCTAGAACTCGGAAAGGTTAACTCCATGATCGTGAAAGATGTACTGAGGGAAGATAACGATTATCTACAGTTTCCGACTATAGTGATAGAGCAATGTAAGTTTTAACTTGTCAAAGCTAGAAAATTCTTGAACGAACCAGTCAACGCCCGTCGACCAGTAAAACTTCCGAACTTGCGATGTCTTCTGACCTCACCCGCTATTAGCCACAATTGTTGCTATATATTTTGATTGTTTAAGGGAGGAAAAGGGGAAATAGAAGCTGGAATATGTAGAAAATAAGTAGAAAAAATGATGATTTTTTATTAAATTTTAGGAGGAAAATCCCTCCAAATATCCATCCTTGCTGCAAATATTAATGTTTTCGAAATTTTCACCTCTCTTAGCCTCTCCAAAGACAATTAACGGTGAAAATAATCTCTTCCCCTCTCCAAATCAAATCTATTGCCATAAAATTTCGAAAAGTGATAAAATTAGGGTGGGGGCGTTCCCAGAATAAGGTGGGTGATGGGAGAAAATGGAAGTCATATTCAGATAAAGGAGGTCATTGTACATAAGACTCAGAAAGAATGGTTTCAGTAATAATTTTTTTTAAGTGAATTTTTTTTAATGGGAAAATTTTGATGAAAACATAAACAATAATGAATGATAAAACGTATCTAATATATTATATTATTCTTATGACATATTGTGAAAGTTTTATTTATTAATGGCATTGCATCCATTTAGACATTATATAATAAATTTTCTAATATTATTATTGCCTCATTTATTATCAACATTAAATTGTAATATTACATCCATATATATGAAAATACTTTTTGGGGACAACATTTGCAATTGAATTGAGAGTCAGTATGGATCGTTTTGTATTATTTAATATCTTTCTTAATATTTTAAAATTTTTGGGTTTGAATCCATTAAAAATCGGTAGAACAAAATTTAATCGAATAATCTGTTTTAAAAATGGTACCTCGTTTATACTTTAGCAATTTTAATTATTCTGTTAGCTTTATCGGGATTGTCATTTAGATATAAGATAATTTTGAACAAAAAAGAAAGCATTATTATATTACATTCAAAACGATTGTTTATATTGACATATAGCTGGGGAGCTGTTGTATTTTATACAAATGTTCTAATCAATTTTAGATGTATTTATCAAATTTTCGAACATTATGAAAATTTTCCAATTAACCCTATATTGAAAAGGAAAAAAATTATCGATTCAATCACAAAACTAACATTTCTTTGGTTATTTTTATTATGTGTATTTGTAATTACAGAAATATTTTTGTCTTTTTTACTTATAAAATCGGGTTTTAAAGATTTAGTATTTTTTTACACATTTAATATCAAAAGTATTATCTCAATTATTACTTATCATTTATTTATATATGTATTATTTTATTATATACATGATTAGTTTTCATTTTATAAATATTAATAAAGGATTAGAAAAACTTTTTCCTCCATCTGTATTCAACAATTACAATCGGCGACAAATTATTACAATTATGAAAATTCGTAGTTTATCTGGTTATTATCTTCGTTTGATTGATATTCTCGATTCGATTAATCAATTTTTTTCTTCGATTATATGTTACCTAATGATTATACTAATATTTTCAATATTATCTTTATGTTTGGATTGGATTGTGTTTTTGGATGAAACAGGTAATTCTTTAAATAAATTTCTATTTTATTTGAGAATGCCTTTACTATACATCGTTGCATCACCAATTTGTTATCTATGTGAACGAGTAAAAAATAAGGTAAACTTTTTTTTAAATTGTATATTTTCTTTTTTTGATAATTCATAATAATGAAATTATTAATTCAAATAATAATTAAAATTTTTTGCAACGAAATTTTCTCTGGAGAGAGACGTACTGGTAGAAATTTTAATTGAATGTAATGAAAGGAAGCCCAGAGGTAGTGAGGAAAGAAAAAATTAACACAAAAAATAAGGTGTAATTTATTAGAATCCTTCCTCCTTTCCTAATTAAGAAAAGGAGGAAATTTTTTTTTTTTTTTCTATGCCTTTGTTAAAAATGAAGAAAGTTTTTGAACACTACTGTGGAGAGAAGGAGGAAACATTTTATTTGTTTCATTCATTGACCCTTTGAAACCCTGAAGAAGGAGGGAAAAATCCTCCGAAACGTCGGTTTGAAAGGAAAGGAGGAAGGATTCCAATAAATTACACCTTATTTTATAAGTGTTAATTTTTCTTTCCTCACTACCTCTGGGCTGCCTTCTATTACATTCAATTAATAATTAAAATTATTTTCCAGAAATAAAGTGAAAAAATAAAGCCACATAGTAAAGAGACCATTAGATATGTGACTAAATAGACAAAGGGTCTTTTTCGTAAAATATTAAATTTCTCATTGCTTGACGTAAGAGACCTTGCTTAAGATAGTGGCTCAAATGAATATATTTCTTGTAGAGATTAAAAAAAACTATTAAGCTTTCGAAATTAAGCGCCTAATTCTACTTTTTCGCATATTTACAAGGATATCTTATACCCTATAGTAAAAAAATATTTCCCACTTCACGAAAAAATTTGACACCTTTCAAATAAACAATAATTCGATTGAAATGTTAATACAATTTTTGATTTCGGTTAACGTTTTGTTATATCTATATTTCTTTTAAATTTCAAATTGTGTATCTTATTTAGTTAACGTGGCACAATGCTTTGAAAGGCGAAGTGACATCAAATCAATACTACTTATATTGCTTCCGTTTTTTGTCCGTATGGAACACTAATTAGGTAATACTGTAAAAAATTATCTAATATATTTTATTGTTCTTATGAAATAAGGTATTATTTATTTAATGGCATTTTATCCATTAAGACATTTATGCAATAAAAAGGATCCGGCTTTTTCAAAGTGAATTAGAATGAATTTGCGTAAGTTCTTATTAATACCTATTATTGATTTACGCTTTAATTATGTCAAGCGAATTATAAAAATCATCCCTATAGCTTCTGCTATGTTTGCGGTGAATTGATTTTAAAATCGCAACACTCGCATGCCATAATTAACAGTAAATCAATTATCGGTATCAGAACATACACTCACGCACAGTTATTCACTTTGAAAAAGCCGGAGAAAAAAAAATTAGTAGCTTTTTACACTATTTTAACAACTTGGAAACACAGAGTCCGCACCTAGAACTCGGAAAGGTTGACTCCACGATCGTGAAAGATGTACAGAGGGAAGATAACGATTATCTACAGTTCCCGACTATAGTGATAGAGCAATGTAAGTTTTTACTTGTCAAGGCTTGAAAATACTTGAACGAACCAGTCAACGCCCGTCGACCAGTGAAACTTCCGAACTTTCTTGCGAGTGCTTCGGGACCTACCCCCTCACCCGCTATTAGCCAAAATTGTTGCTATATATTTTGATTGTTTAAGAGAGGAAAGGGGGAAGTAGAAGCTGGAATATGTAGAAAATAAGTAGAAAAAATGATAATTTTATTTTCAACTAGCTTCAAGGCCCGCCGAAGGCGGGCCTTTTCTAATAGGGACTTCGCCCCCTGGACCCCCACGTGGCTGTTTTATTGATGTTTTATACACGTGTAAAGAGCACTTTCATATATCAACTCTTGTGAATTAATTGTAATAGATTGATGAAGAGGACAAAGTATATCTCTTTATGAATGAATTTAAAAAATTTATTTTTCCAGCAGAAGACAATATTTTATTGTCCCCTTCTGCTACTCAATTATTCGGCAAAAAGAACCTTTTAACTTAAATTAAAATAAAGTTTTTGTCTTGTAAAAATTCAATAAATAAGGTAAAAATCGTCATTTGGGGAGAATTTACAATTAAAAAATTAAAAATAATAAACTTTTAAAGTTTATTATTAGATTATAGAAAATTTAGGTTTAATTAGGCTCAAAATAGGTTTTTAATAATTTCAATAGGCTGAAATTTCCTAGATTTCAAAACAATATAAAAATGGGTTTTCAAATGATTTTGTTATCTTACTTAGTACCTTTGGAGGGCGTGCTCGCTTATAGCTATAGTTTGTTTGGTACCGACATCAAAAAGTAATTTCATGTTAATATTTCGTAGTTTAGTTGTAACTAAATAAGATAATAATTATTTTATACCTTTTAGTGGATTTTATTTGTTGCATTTAATTTTTTGAAGTCGGTTTTTATTTTTTTCTTAAAAATTATTTTTATTTTTCACTTTTTAGTGATGTTATTAATAGTGATCATATCATCAGAACTTGACCAAATTAATATGACACCATCCCTAAGATACCCCTTTCCAATAAAAAAAGAATCATCGAAATCGGTTCATAATCAAAGAAGTTAGGCCTGAACAAACCTAACAAAAAAGATCTAATACCTATGAAAAAATTGGATCAATCGGAAGCTAGACTGGACCCAATGCAAAAAAAATTTTCAAAATCGGTTCACAATTGGCTGAGATAAGAAGCAACATAGGCACAAAAAAAAAAAAAAAAAAAATCAGTCGAATAAAGAACCTCCTCCTTTTTTGAAGTCGTCTAAAAAAAAGATAGTTTTTTTAAATCTTTGTCGCAGTTTTTTTTTGTTAGTTTAGTTTTATTGTTTGGCAAGCTATGTTGGCTAACCTGAATTGTTTTTAGTTTTTCCTGAATTCTCCAATTTTCCGGGCAACTTTTCAAATTTTTTTTTCGTATTAACCTGAAGTGGACTATTACAAACATTTTAAAAGAAAAATTAGCCAAATCGGTCCAGGCATTTGGGAGATCTGCGCTTACAAAGAAAAAGAAATTCATTTTTATTATATAGATTTTAGGAGGAAAATCTCTCCAAATATCCCTCCTTGCTGCAAATATTAATGATTTTGAAATTTTCACCTTTTCAGCCCCTCAAAAGAAATTTAACGGTTAAAATAATCTCTTACCCTTCTCCAAATCAAATCCATGGCAATAAAATTTCGAAAAGTGATAAAATTAGGGTGGGGGCGTTCCCAGAATAAGGTGGGTGATGGGAGAAAACGGAAGTCATATTCAGATAAAGGAGTTCATTGTACATAAGACTCAGAAAGAATGATGACAGTAATATTTTTTTTAAGTGAATTGTTTTTAATGGGAAAATTTCGACGAAAACATAATCAATAATGAAAGATAAAACGTATCTAATATATTATATTGTTCTTATGACATATTGTAAGAGTTTTATTTATTAATAGCATTGCATCCATTGAAACGTTATATAATAAATTTTCTAATATTATTACTGTCTCATTTATAATCAACATTAAATTATAATATTACATCCATATATATGAAAATACTTTTTTAGGAACAACATTTGCAATTGAATTGAGAGTCAGTATGGATCGTTTCGTATTATTTAATATGTTTCTTAATATTTTTAAAATTTTGGGTTTGAATCCATTAAAAATCGGTGGACCAAAATTTAATCGAACAATCCGTTTTAAAAAATGGTACCTCGTTTATACTTTAGCAATTTTAATAATTCTTTTAGCTCTATCAGGATTATCTTTTAGCTTTAATGTACATTTGTACAAAAATGAAAGCAATATTATATTACATTCAAAAAAATTGTTTTTATTGATATATAGCTGGGGAGCTGTTGTATTTTATACAAATGTTCTAATCAATTTTAGATGTATTTATCAAATTTTCGAACATTACGAAAATTTTCCAATTAACCCTATATTGAAAAGGAAAAAAATTATCGATTCAATCACAAAACTAACATTTCTTTGGTTATTTTTATTATCTGTATTTGTAATTTCAGAAATATTTTTGTCTTTTTTACTTATAAAATCGGGTTTTAAAGATTTAGTATTTTTTACACATTTAATATCAAAAGTATTATCTCAATTATTACTTCTCCTTTATTTATATATGTATTATTTTATTATATACATGATTAGTTTTCATTTTAAAAATATTAATAAAGGATTAGAAAAACTTTTTCCTCCTGCTGTATTCAACAATTACAATCGGAGACAAATTATTAAAATTATGAAAATTCGTAGTTTATCCGGTTATTATCTTCGTTTGATTGATATTCTCGATTCGATTAATCAATTTTTTCTTCGATTATATGTTACCTAATGATTATACTAATATTTTCAATATTATCCTTATGTTTGGATTGGATTGTGTTTTTGGATGAAACACGTAAATCTTTAAATAAATTTCTATTTTATTTGAGAATGCCATTACTATACATCGCTGCATCACCAATTTGTTATCTATGTGAACGAGTAAAAAATAAGGTAAACTTTTTTTTAAATTGTATATATTTTTTTTTTGATAATTCATATTAATGAAATTATTAATTCAGATAATGGCTTAATTTAATTTATTTTTAAAAATAATTCAAATTAATTTCCCGAAATAAAGTGAAAAAATAAAGCCACATAGTAAAGAGACCATTAGATATGTGACTAAATAGACTAAGAGTCTTTTTCGTAAAATATTAAATTACTGATTGCTTGACGCAAGAGAAGGTAAGGTGAAGTTACTTAAATGAATAGATTTCTTGTCGAGAATATAAAAAACGATAACCTTTCGAAATTAAGCCTGATTCTACTTTATCGCATATTTACAAGGATTCCTTTCAAAGTAATTAATCATTCATTTGAAATTTTAATACAATTTTTGATTTTGGTTTAAGTGATTATACTTATATTACTTTTAAATTTTAAATTGTGTATTTTATTTAGTTTTCGAGGGAATAATGCTTTGAAAAGCGAAGTGACAGACAGACATTGAATCTACATTAATGCGCTTCTATTTTTGGTTCGAAGGGAACACTAAATAATTAATACTGTAAAAATTTAGACGAAAACATAATAAAAAATGAATGATAAAACATATCTAATATATTTTATTGTTCCTATGAAATATTGTAATAGTTCTATTTACTTAATTGCATTGCATCTATTACCTAAGACATGTGTATAGTAAATTTTCTAATATTATTACTGTGGCATTAATTATCAACATTAAATTCCAATATTACATCTATATATTATACGGAAATACATTTTGGGGAACATTTGCAATTGAATTGAGAGTCAGTATGGATAGTTTTATATTATTTAACATCTTTCTTAATATTTTTAAAATTTTGGCTTTGAATCCATTAAAAATCGGTGGACCAAAATTTAATCCAACAATCTGTTTGAAAAAATGTTATCTCGTTTATACTTTAACAATTTTAATAATTCTTATAACTTTATCGCAATTGTCATTTACCTACAAAGCAAATTTATTTAAAAATGAAAGTACTATTATATTTCATTCAAAACAATTGTTTTTATCTATATATAGGTGAGGAGCTATTTTATTTTATACAAATTTACTAATCTATTTTAGATATTTTTATCAAATTTTCCTACATTATGATAATTTTAAAAATAATCCTATTTTGAAAAGTAAAAAAGCTCTCAATTCAATCAAAAAACTAACATTTCTTTGGTTATTTTTATTAAGTGTATTTATAATCTTAGAAATAGTTATTTCTTCTTTTCTTATAAAATCTGGTTTTAAAGATTTAGAATTTTTTTCACATTTAATATCAAAAGTATTATCTCAATTATTACTTTTTATTTATTTATATATGTATTATTTTATAATATATATGATTAGTTTTCATTTTACAAATATTAATAAAGGATTAGAAAAACTTTCTCATCTGGCTGTTCTCGACAAATACAATCGACGACAATTTATTACAATCATGAAAATTCGTAGTTTATGCGGTTACTACCTTCATTTGTTTGATATTCTTGATTCGGTTAATCAATTTTTTCATTGATTATATGTTATCTAGTGATTATGCTATTATTTTCAATATTAACTATATGCTTCGATTGGATTTTGTACTGGGATGAATTAATTATTTCTTTATATAAATTTATACCTTTTTGGAGACACCCATTTATATTCATTTCTGCATCACCAATTTGTTATCTATGTGAAGGAGTAAAAAATAAGGTAAACTTTTTTTTAATAGTATATGTCCTTTTTTTTGATAATAATGCAATTATTAATACCGATAATGGCTCAATTTAATTTATTTTTAATCATAAATAAAATTATTTGCAATAAATAAAGTGAAAAAATAAATCCACAGTAAAATGACCATATATGGAACTAAATAGTCTAATCATTTTTTTCATAAAATATTAAATCTCGCATTGCTTGACGTAAGAGACCTTGATAATAAGTAAAAATATATTTTTCTAGGTGGGTTTCACAAATAAAACAAATATATGTTTTGAGTTTTTATCTCGATATATATTTCGGGTTATGAGCCCATCATCAGGAGTTACAAAAGAAAACTAAATATAAAATTGGAAACAAATGTATAAGTAAAGCTCATTTGGGTAGAACGTACATGGTAGGGGGAAGAATGCAGTAGTTGTTCCTTTGTTCATTTGTCTATTAATACAATAACCAATACTGCATTCTTTCCCCTTACCATGTACGTTCTTCTCAAATGAACTTTACTTATACATTTGTTTCCAATTTTATATTTAGTTTTCTTTTGTAACTCCTGATTTTGGGCTCATAACCTGAAATATATATCGAGATAAAAACTCAAAACATATATTTGTTTTATTTGTTAAACCCACCTAGAAAAATATATTTTTACTTATTATCTATTAAAATGTTTCACCTAGAACCGACACAAAATTCTTTAAAGATTATAAGAGACCTTGGTTATGATAGTGACTTTAATGAATAGATTGTTTGTAGAAATTATAAAAAACTATTAAGCTTTCGAAATTAAGCTTGATTCTATTTAATCACATCTTTACAGAAATAACAAATACCCGGTAATAAAAAAAGAAGTATCTTTGACTTCCAATCAAAGTCGCCCGGTCGGGGACAATCAATTTTTTTAGAATGATGGTTAGGGAGGGGGTTATTGGGATTGGCCACTGTGATAATGGGTTTGGCCATGGGGTTAGGGAAAAAGCCCCTAGTGGATCGGGAAAAATTTAACACCTTTCAAAATTTTCAATCATTCGATTGATAAAATTTTTGATTTCGTGAAAAGTGATTATACCTATATTACTTTTAAATTTCAAGTTATCTATCTTATTTAGTTTACGACGCACATTGCTTTGACAGATGAGGAAACTCACATAAACATCGTATCTACACTAATACGCTTCCGTTTTGCGTCCTTATGAAAACTAATAATGGACAAATTTATATGAAAAGATAATCAATAATGAATGATAAAACGTGTATTTAATATATTTTATTGTTTTTTTGATATATTGTAAAAGTTCGATTTTTTAATGGCTTTACTTCCATTATAGACATAATTACTATACATTTTTTAAAATATTACCTACTGACACATTTATTAATCAATTATATTGTTACATTCATATATTAGTAAATAATTTTCTGGGAACAACATTTGCAATAGACTTGAGGCTCAGTATGGATATTTTTATATTATTTAACACCTTACTTAATATTTTTAAAATTTTCGGTTTGAATCCGTTAAAATTCGATGGTCCAAAATTTAATCGAACTATATGTTTAAAAAAATGGTATCTCGTTTATACTTTAGCAATTTTAATCATTCTTTTAGCTCTATCAGGATTATCATTTAGCAATCCATTTCATGTGCTCAAAAAAGAAAAGAACATTGTATTTCATTCTAAAAATGTGTTTTTAATGACATTTAGATATGGAGCTGTTTTATTTTATACAAATGTTCTGATCAATTATAGATATTTTTATCAAATTTTCGTACAATATGAAAATTTTACAAATCACCATTTATTAAATTGGAAAAAAGTTAACGATTCAACCAACAAACTAACATTTCTTTGGTTATTTTTATTAACTGTATTTCTAATCTTTGAAATACTTTTTTCTTTTTTCTTATAAAATCTCGTTTAACAGACTTAAAAGTTTTCACAAATTTAATACCAAAAATATTATCACACTTTTTACTTCTCATTTATTTGTATATGTATTATTTTATAATATATATAATTAGTTTTCATTTTAAAAATATTAATAAAGGATTAGAAAAACTTTCCCATCTGGCTGTTCTCGATAATTACAATCCACGACAAATTATTACAATTATGAAAATTCGTGGTTTATTCGGTTTCTATCTTCGTTTGTTTGATTTTATTGATTCGGTTAATCATTTTTTTCATTGATTATATGTTATTTAGAGATCACATTATTATTTTCAATATTAACTATATGTTTTGATTTTATTTTGTTTTGGGATGAATTAATGAATTCTTTATATAAATTTATATTTTATTGGAGAATGTCTTTATTTATCATTTCTGCATCACCGATTTACTATCTGTGTGAACGAGTAAAAAATAAGGTAAGATTCTCTTAAAATATATATCTTCTTCTTTTGGACATTCATAATATGGCTTTATTACTACAAATTTAATCAATTTTTAATAAGAAATAAAATTGTTTTGAAAGCAAGTGCAATAATTTTGCCACAGAATTTAGAAAAGGACCATGAATAAATATGTGACTGAATCGACAAACCATATTTTATCGTAAAATTATTAAATTTTCTAAAACATCTATATTTTCATATTTATGATAATCACCTGATGAACAGAATTAGACCTTTTTTAATTTTGAAATATTAGTAAAGTTTTTATAGTTTTAAAGAATCGACCCATAAATATGTTATTATTAAGACGCATTACATCATAATTATAAAAATTTCAAGTTTTAGTCTCAATCCATTAATATGTGACTGAAATGACTAGAATTAATTAACTAAGCATGTTCTCCCTCACGTCCTGTGTTTATTTATTACGAACCTACTTGAGGCTAATTTGCCATCGTCATAACCATTAAGATATGCGATATGATATTACATGAAAATTAATAGGTCAATTCTAAAAAGTAATGTATCAATTGATGTAACTAATCTAATTTACATGTATATTTGTCTAGTTACACCGGTAGAGCGCTTACATTGAATTACAGAATCGACCCATTAATACGTTATTATTAAGACGCATATATCATCATAACTGTACAAATTTCAAGTTTTAGTCTCAAGCCATTTCGGAGATACAAATCTTGAACATCCTAAATTTTGGCACAGAGTCACCCACAGACTCATTACCAAAATCTACAGTGTCCGCAGTAGCCATATGTTAGATTTGACATTAGAATTAGAAACATCAAACAATTTCGAAAATAAGTTGTGAAATGTCTGAAATGGGTAAAAGAATCATACTCGTCTTCAAGCATGAATTTTTTTTGTAACTCAGAATTAAAAGTCATAGAGACTTATTCTGGTTCTAAAATGCTAGTAGCCCAGTCATATTAGGGGTTTCACTCTCGGAATGAAGATAATAAGCTTTAAATTGGTATAAACCTTTGTTCTCTAAAAGTCACAGAATCATAGAATCATTAATTAAGAGAGGAGAGATTTTGCTTATCTTTTCATCGATCACTATGGGCTTGTCCCGACGGCTTCGAGTTCCAGGGCTCCAACTTCTTCAGAAGGCTACACAGATACTGGAGTACGTCATGTTAACCTGGCGTCCCAAGATTTCATTACAAACCCTCCAGTATAATATCTTCCAGTTCTTTGTAGTCGGAGTTCTGGAACCTGAAGAGGGCCGGATCACACCTTTACGTGGTTCTTCTTAGTTTTATTTATTGTTGCCCAATTTCAATTTATATGTTTAATATTTGGCATTTTAAGATGGACTCCAAATCTACTTAGGTGTCTATTATTTCAAGTTTTAAATTGTACTCCAGGTGTTTATTATTTCACGTTTTGAATTCTACTCGGTTGTATATTGTGTCAAGTGTTCATTTTAATCAGCTCAGCTGGACTTTTGATAGGAGAATCTTCTCTCCCACTCTTAATCTTTCTTTCTCTCCTCATCTTTTTTTTAAAGTTATTTTACAAAATTTTATATTAAAAACAAAACACATTTGATTTAAAATTAGCATTCTCTTTTTTTCTATTTTAAATTTCTTTTTCCAAAGCATTCATTTCGATTCGAGCCTTAATCCTTTTTTCTGTTAATTTTTATATTTTAAACATTTCATAATAATATTACTTAAATTCAATATGAAAATTATTTGAATTTAAATACATAATCTTTTTTTTCTTCTGAAATTTCTATTTAAAATTATTATTTTTTTAAATTTAGACAATGTATGAAATTCCAATAAAATTTCCTTTTAATACTTTTTATTTAAAAATTTCAAAAAGATTGCCCCGAAAATTAATATTTTTCCAACATTTTGCCCCTTAAACAGGGCCAAAAACAGCCGAAAACTTGGGTGGATTTTGAGGTCGTGAACAATATATATTCTGTGGACCCCTCAGAAGACTAGAAAAGCAAAAACTAACCAAATTTTATATACATAATTTGATAGAAAGGGCTAGAATTTTCATTTATAACCCCCACCCTCTCTTTTTTCGTCTGAGATAATGTTTAAAACACATTAAAAAAAAATTATTTTATGTTCTTTTCAAAAATATATTCAGTTTTTTTCTAGTTAAATTTTTTATTTTTTTTAATTCTTCAAAATGTGGTAGATCCTGTATTATATAAGACGGTATATAAGTTGCAGTAAAAACTCGTTTTAGTAAGAATGGGTTCTTACTAAATACCATTGTGGCAACTAGAATTTAGTGATGTTGGTTGAGTTTGGTTCAAAGGTCTAGAATCTAGCTAAAAGTCGGCCTCGGTTTCTAACTCCGATATCCCAAACCTCTGCCCCATAGGTAGTAACACTACGAACGAGTCTGGTATAGATTTTCATTTTAGTGGATCTCCTAATTGTTTTGTCCCATAAAAGTGAGTGCAAGGCCCTTGTAATCTTTCTATAGTACCCTTTATAATCCTTTCGTTTACTTCCATGCAGCTATTTCCATCCTTATTAAATATTACTCCCAAATATTTATATTTTTCTACCCCCGATAACTTCTTCCCTTCCTCCAATATTAGGTCCGATATCATATTATTTCCGACAAATATTCAGATTTTTATAATTTATTTTTAAGGGATGGTTTCTACCATGTTGAAGCGCCTCTTTACTACAGCGTATGCCAATGTTGCTACAAAAACTAATCATTAATTTAAGCCAAAATGACCAGACGTCTCACATTAGATGGGACTGTCTCTGTCCCACATCTAAAATAATTTTCCACAAAGTGTCCCACATTTAACAATCTATTTATTGTCTTTTGTGTTAAAATAATTTATATTTATTAATTATTTATATTTTTACAAAGTCGTGGGATTTAGCGCCACTAGCGCCCCTCTTGAAAGAGTTGTGATAATTCTGATGTGGAATATATCCGCTTGCTAGGCTACAGCAAAACCTGATGGTTAGCATTACTAACTTCAATTGAAAAAGTTCTAAAACTATATTACCCGTTAATTAAAATCATATTTTTTTGTCTACTGATAGCTGTCCAAATGTTTTGCAAAAATTGTTTGTGGACGAGAGCTCCGAAGCATGGCTATATTTTATGAATAATCAAGCTATGTTATTCCATGATGTAATAACAAATATTGAAAGTGATAATACTACTATCATTGAAGTAATTGCTCAAATGAAAAAGTTAAAATTCAAATTAAAAGAAAGAATAGATAATCATTACCTATATACCACTTAATGTGAGCAATCAGTTAAGATTGTTAGAAGAGAATGGTTGAACCAAAACAGCATTATTTAACTCAAGTAATAGTAGCTTTTATTAAAAATGTATTCAGTTAGTTGAATAAAAGATTTCACTGTCGATGGTAACAGAATTGTTTTTATTTTAGGTTAAAAATAAAATAAAATGAGAGAGTCTTCTGTTTTTAAATAAAATAATTTTTAATTATTTCTAGAGACTATAGTATTCGAAGGCATTGCTCATCATCAGTCTATCACAAATATTTCAAATTAGTTACAAATTAAGATTTATACATAGAAAATTTTGAAAAATATAATCTTTTTTCATGTTTCTTCTGGGAGATTAGAATATAACTATATTCTAATCTCCCAAGAAGAAACATGAAGAAAAAGACATTATATATTTTTCAAAATTTTCTATGTATAAATCTTAATTTGTAACTAATTTGAAATATTTGTGATAGACTGATGATGAAGGCAATGCCTTCTGAAACTATAGTCTCTAGAAATAATTAAAAATTATTTTATTTAAAAAACAGAAGACTCTCTCATTTTATTTTATTTTTAACCTAAAATGTATTCAGTATTTAGAAATTTGTTCATCCCACCATGAACAAATTAATTAATAAAGTAAAGGGTGTGTAGTTTCACAGTGGATGAAATAAAACTCAAAGAGGTTTATACAAAACTTAAAACTGTTTTAACCTGTAAACTCCTGATGATGGACTAATAAATAATCCGAAATATATTGAGTTTGTATAAACCTCTTTGAGTTTTATTTCATTCACTGTGAAACTACACACCCTTTACTTTATTAATTAATATCATGTTTCACCTAAAACCTACACCACTTTCTCTAAGTAAAAATGAACAAATTGGTTATTTTAAATGGATTAGTCTTAAAACCGATGTTTGTTGACAAACTTTGAGGGAGAGTTATGACTACATTTCAAAATTTTGTGCTAAATTAGATCTACTCGACGCTGAAAAACAAGAATCAGAACTCATTGACGAGATATTTTATGTAAAAAATATATAGTGATACTATAAAAATAAATGAAAACGGAACGCATTGATGATTAAAAAGATTGCCTGCAGGATGGTAGGATATGCATTCAAATCGAGCTCCCTGAGTGGCGGGTCACATTCGCAGGGGTAGATGCTGAAAATCATATTTAAAAATGAATAAAATTTAAAATTCTATGTGATTATTATACTTTTTATTAATACATATATTTTTATTAACGAATTTAGGTCGAATCAAATATTTTAACAGATATGTTATATTGCACGAAGGAGGGTCCTGTCCCCTCGATAGATGAACCCAAACACTAGTTTGCTTTCCGGGCAACTAGTCAGGCCCTTGAGACAATCACCCTCCAAACATGCCACATATAACGAAAGCCTAAAATTTTTACTCCACTCAATTCGATTAAATAGTAAAAATTACTGCTTAACAAAGTGATACTGTAAAAATAAATTCGTAGAATGAAAAAATGGTACCAACTGATAAAAGATGGACAGAAATATTTAATAAGTTTGAAAATAACAATATACCTTATGAAAATATGAATAAAATGGTTGAATTTGCACCACCGAGAAAACAACTGTGTTTGGAAACGTTGAAGGCTATATTGCAAGTGAAGTTCAATTTCTCCAATACTTGTGAAGAATTTGTAAATATGGTAAACTATATAAAATTGAGACCTTTAAAGACACCTTGCTTTGCATTGGATAAAGTAAAAAAATTCTCAGGACTCAATAATTTCCTTAGCGCTATTCTTTATCCACAGTCGAATCTGGATAAGCGAGAGTTCAAGGGACCGCGATCTCTCTTTCACTTATGGAGATTTTTCACTAACCCGAGTTCCTAGAGAGCTTATAGAGGTATAAGGGTGGTCTTTCTCACTTACAGAGGTCTATAAAAAAAAAATTTTCTCACTTACAGAGGTCTATAAAAATGAATACTCAATGGATTCGCAATGGATACTTATCATTTGTAGTAATTTCGACAAATAAGTCGGTATACATGCATTTTTGGCTATTCAAATAAAATATGTTATGAAAACAATGTAAGATAGTTCCTCGAAATTTAAGAAAACAAATTAACATCAGCTATTCATGACTCATTCTTAAATTTCTTGGAACTATTAATACGTTCGATTATCTCTTATAGAGGTACATACATGCAAGTAGTAGTTTCAGTAGTAATCTTCATGAGTGAAAAATAGCTTTCTCTTATAGAGATTTCTGTTTCTTACTTATAGAGATTTTAGAGGGTTAAGAAGCCTGGCAAATACTCTCACTTATGGAGTTTTTCGCTTACCCAGTTCTCATTCAATCAGGTTTGATAGTATATCATTTAGCTTCTATTCATCAAATCTAATTAATTGTTATGCGAATAATAATACCCTCTATGAAGCTTATTCAAGGCGAAACAATCGTGTAGACATTGCTACCTCGATTAATTTAAATTCATACAGAATTAAAGATCGGGGATCTCGTATCTTGATTAATTTCAAGTCACAATGATGTCTAATTTCTAAGCGTTTTGATAGAAACCTTTCACACATTTTCTTTGCCTCAGTCTCACTAGAATTCTGTGATAATATATCAATATTTTGGGTGTCAGTCTGGGGTCTGAATTCTCTTGGAATGACCAAATTACTTCTTTGCTCAAACTGTAAGCGTGGGGCTCTTTTAGGGTTCAGGCGTTATTTTAAGTTCTATACAAGGCTCAAATTCGCCCCTGTCTCGAATATTCCTCGCATCTATAGAGATCCCCGCTAGGTAATATATTGTCACCGGGGGTGCAATCAATATCATAAAAAAAAAATTTAAAAAAATATTTCTTCCAAGTTTCATCTTTCTACTCGCTGATAAAACAATAGCTAATCACTAAATTATGCAGAAGAGAACCGAGTCAAAGATTCCATTTTTTTATTTCAATTAATTAATTGATAATATAAATGAATTAATAATTCAAATGATTTCTTTATTCAATCGAAAATTTTCTTATATCGTAAAATTGGGAAATATTGATTATAATGTCCCTCTTACATTTATTAGGTAATTTAGTTCATTTTTACGAAAATAATTTTATTTAATCAGTTTCCTATAAGCAATAAATAACTATGGTTGACTTATATCGATGTGTCATATTCTTTATACGAGCCTATCGTTTTATAGGAATCTCTTCTTATCATGTTTATAACGAGAATGGGTTTCCAAAATTTAAAATCTCCATCATTTTTTCATTTTATTCCATTATAATCGTTCTCATAAATGTTTTCGTAATATATATAAAAATTCATTTAACATTTTCCCGTGAGGTGTTTCATAAAGAATGGTATCCGATCATACTTAGTATGGCGTTTCATAACATATCGAATTGCCTAATCTTTATTTATTTATTATTATTTCAAAAGAAAATTAATTTACTCATTTTTGATATAGAAAAATTATTTTCTATTGATAAATTGCATATAACTAGAAAATGCTATAGTTTATTAATATACCAAACTTTGATTGCCTATATCTATACACTAGGAACTACAATATTTATTTTTTTAGAAGATATTTTTAATAGCTACGAAATAATTAATATCTTTTTATTTTATTGTTTATTTTTTTATAATACATTTTTTTATACAAATATGATTCTTCTGTTTGGTGTCTGTTTTCAAAATATTAATCAAAATTTGGTTGAAATGAGGAAACTTTTAGATAAAAAAAAACAACACATCAAAATCTTATATCATTATTCATTAATGAATTTTATTTCAAGGCAACAACAAATTTATTTTGATCTTGTCGACCTGATTTCTTATTTTGAAAAATATTTCTCTTTTACTATGTTACTTATAGTTTTAGAAATTTTTTCTGAATTGATATTGTTTGGCTATCGTATGGTATTACTAATTTTGTCCAATTTCAATGAAATACAAATTTTATATAGTGCATTCTTCTCTGGGTCCCTCTATATTTTGCGTATGTTGTATATTTGTTCATGTTGTTCATGGAGTCATTCACAGGTAAATTTAACATTTATTTTCTATTTCATTATTTATTTGTAACGATAGAGACTAGATCTATACTATAAGGAGGCCACAAGCCACAATATTACTACTAATCTGCCTAAAAGCTAATTGTATTATTCTATTTAATACTTAGTACTAAAATTAAAAATTGCTCCCATATGAAATAGTGAAGTTAGTTCTTAAAACGACATGAAGTAATCAAGTTATAAAAATTCTAATAAGTATATATATATATCAAAAAAAGAATAAAAAGCAGCTCAAAAAAGTTTTTTCGGATTCCGAAAATATATATTAATAAAAAAGTTTAAGCGTAAATAAAAATTTTAATATTTCACTTTTAAAATAAGTGTAGAAACCGATTGGTGAACCGTGATTGGAATTAGGTGTACACGTCTTTGGAATTATTTTGGAATTCATTAGATAATTCACCTTCATCTATTGTCTTCTGCTTGGAAATGAAAGTGAATGTGGAAGTAGGTGTACACCATGTTAGTTCGCGGTTCACCCCTCGGTAGAAAATATTCTAAATTACATTTTTAAAGAAAATGAAATTACTAAAGATATAGTAAAATCCTTAATTTCACATTCGATATTTATTTAAATTGATCATTTTGATTAGATAAATTTTAGCATTGACTATATAAAATTAAATTAATACAAGTGGTTGTCAAATGGTATTCACCAAGGCCAAAAGAAAAAAATATTTTCTATAAAATCGTATTTACTTAAACTTAAATCTATTTTTTTCATATTAATTAATAGCTCATAAATTAGAAACTTTGCCAAATTTGAACCAATGCTCTATCTATTAAAGCAAGCGAGATCCCCATATTGTAACTAATTTTTGAACCACATCAATCAGATCCTGAAATGTAATGTTCGCTGCTCGATATAAGAAAATTTAGAAAATATACCAAATTATTCTCAAACATATTCGGAACTATAACCAGGGCTTAATTTCTTAAAAAAAATAACTGATCATCTTATCCACGCTCTATCATAATTACTATTCTACCACTCAATTCCAATTCATTGTTATCCAGATAATAACCATCTATAACGCTTATTCATTGTAAAACATTCGTGTAGACCAGTGTTTCTCAACTTTTTGTAGAGCGAGGAACACTAGATCACTTATATTTATTTCTGAGAAACACTAAAATATGAAATATTTAACTTTTCGTCAAAATATCAATATCATGCTACTTTTATAGCTTTCAAATATAACATACTGCAGCCGATGACGGTGTTGCCACATTTTAAAAATTTGCTAGATTTTGGGGATATCTAATGGGTACAAAAAACGTGCATTTTAAATTACAATACCTAACATTTTTATTTTCATGAATAATATTATTATTAAATTTGTCAATGGGATACCCATATGCCTATTTCGGATTGGACAGGTTTTTTTACATATTCACTGTATACTCATGAATAATATTCTCGTCTTTTTGAAAAGCAATATTATTTAAAACGCCATTAATAACAAAATAATAATAAAACAATTTAAATTATCTTTTTATGTTTAGCTCTTTCGTATTAATAATAGAAAATTTTCAAATGGATAAATGAAATTTAATAAATGTTCATGTTGAATTATTTATTATTGTTACTAGTTTCACCATTGTTTGGCTCATCAGACCTATTTACATTTTTTGTTAATAATTTTTTTCTTTTTGACTTTCACTGGGAAATCACAGATAACATATGACAATAGATCAGTCTTTATCCATTCATGACTGACCAGTTCCAGAAAGAATACATTCGACGAGAGACAGTCCAAGAGTTAAAAAGTGGTTAAATATTTAAAAATAGTATCTCCATGTCAAATCACATCCCCAAGGGACGATCTACCATTATCGACTATTAATAATACGATGGAGCTAAACATAAAAAGATAATTTATATTAATTTCTCACTCCTAAACACTAAAATACACAATTTAAATTATGTTTTCATTTTGTTACTAATGTAACGTAATCGTTGTATTAAAAGAAATTTAACAAAAATAGTATCACTGAGACAATAATAGTAATGTTCACAACACTCTTGAGTATTAATGGTTTTATTTGACTATAAGGTAATACTTACTCTAAATTTAGCATTTTTTTTTTACATGACAAATTTTTTGACTAACTACTATTTTTGTTTTTCTTTTTTTCTTTTATTGACCTCTAGGTGCGTGGAACCCTGGGTTCCGCGGGACCCAGATTGAGAAATACTGGTGTAGACTGTAGACATTGCTGTCTCGATTAATTTATATTCATACAGAATTAAAGATTGCGGATCTTAATTTTAAGTCGGAATGCTGTTTAATATCTAAGCTCTTTATATAAACCTTCCAAACATTTCCTTTGACTCATACTTACTAGAATTCTGATATAATATATCATTGTTGGGTGTCATTCCTGGGTCTCACTTCTCTTGGAATAACCAAATTACTTCTACAACTCAAGCTCTTCAGGTTCAGACGATATTTTACTTTCTATACAGAATTCAAATTCGACCACCTCTCGAATATCATTCGCATCTGTGAACAGGACCCTACAGATATATAGTGCAACTCTGGATCCATTAATATCATTAAAAATAAAAAAAATAAAAAAATATTTCTGCCAAGTTCCATATTTCTAGCTCCCTGACAAAACAATCGCTAATCACTAAATTATCCAGAAGGGTACAGTCTTGAAAAAGCTCCCCCATGTTCCTTAAATTAATCAATTAATAATATGAATGAATTAATAATTCAAAAGATTTATTTGATCAATCGAAATTTTCTCATGTCGTGGAAATGGGAAAATATTGATTATAATACCCCTCTTACATTTATTAAGTAAATGAGTCTATTTTAGAAAGATAATTTTATTTCCTCAGTTTCCTATAAGCCTTAACTATGGTTGACTTATATCGATGTGTCATATTCTTTATAGGAACCTATCGTTTTATAGGAATCTGTTCTTATCATGTTTATAACGAGAAAGGTTTTCCAAAATTTAAATTCTCCATCATTTTTTCATTTTATTCCATTATAATCCTTCTCATAAATGTTTTCTTAATATATATCAAAATTCATTTAATATTTACCCGTTCGTCAATATATAAAGAATTATTTCCTGTCATACTTAGTATAGCATTTCATTACACATTCAATTTATTAATCTTTTTTTGGACATTATCATTTCAAAAGAAAATGAATTTACTAATTTATAATATAGGAAAATTATTTTCTATTGATAAATTGCATATAGCTAGAAAATGCTATAGTTTATTAATATACCAAACTTTGATTTGCTATATTTATTCAATAGGAACTACAGTATTAATTTATTCACAAGATGTTTTTAATAACTACGAACTAATTAATGTATTTTTATCTTTTATTTTATTTTTTTATAGTACATTTTTTTATACAAATATGATTCTTTTGTTTGGTGTCTGTTTTCAAAATATTAATCGAAATTTGATTGAAATGAGAAAACTTTTGGAACAAAAAAAGCAACCCATTAAAATTTTATATCATTATTCATTTGTGAATTTTATTTCAAGGCAACAACAAATTTATTTTGAACTTGTTGACCTGATTTCTTATTTTGAAAAATATTTCTCTTTTATTATGTTACTTATTGTTTTTGAAAATTTTTTTGAATTGGTATTCTTAGGCTATCGAATGGTTTTACTAATATTTTCATATTATAATGAAATTCCATTTTTGCATAAACATCCTTCTCCGGGTTCATTTATATTTTGCGTATGTTGTATATTTGTTCATGTTGTTCATGGAGTCATTCACAGGTAAATTCAACATTTAATTTCTATTTCATATTACTTAATTGAAACAATTCGGAGCCTAGATCTATTTAGAAGGAGCCCACAAGCAACAACTATTGTTTATAGATACTTTCTAAATCTGCTAATTGGTACATATACAAATACATATCGTCGCCTTAGAGTGTAAACCTGCTAAATCCATTTTTTATCATAAATGACATATTAATACCATTCGAAAGAAAAAGAGATGCAGCATCGTCCAAGTAAAACTGCTACTTAAAATTACGATCATAAGTTGTAGAAAAAAAATGTGAAAAATGGTTTTTTTTTCCATAAAAACAATATTAAATTTTGTTTGTTTTTCTCTCTGCCGTGTAAAATTTCTATGTTGTGAGTTAGCAGGTTTATAAGGCAACGATATATAACAATCATTTTTCTGACGAATAACTCTGCTTCGAATGTCCCCAACACAAACTTCAAAACGAGACTCATCACTCCAATGGACACTATTCCATTCATCACTCGTCCAATTAATGTCACTTTTAGCCCATTTAAGACCCGTCTTAGGTTTTCTTTTGTTTTAATGTCAAGAGTGGCATTTCTTTCGCCTAAAAAAAATTAGTAATTTAACACCTTACTTAATATTTTTAAAATGTTCGGTTTGAATCCGTTAAAATTCGATGGTCCATAATTTAATCGAACTATATGTTTAAAAAAATGGTATCTCGTTTATAAAGATAAAAAAATTTCACTATACATCCTCATCACATTCCATAGTTTATTGCCCCCTTTATGATACATACATAATTTTCGGCATCTTCCAATGATAAATCTTTTCTTTATTCCCAGTTTAGCCCTCTGTCCGCTCCATCTGTTCATTCGGTTCTCCCTCTTTAAGGCCATCCCATCTCGTGATAATTCTTTTTTATTTACACTAAGTCATAAATAACTGTCCATCATATTAAAATAAATTCTGTTGTTGTAGTGTGTTTCTGTAGTTATATTCTAACCTCCCAAGAGGAATAATGAAGAAAAAGACATTATATATTTTTCAAAATTTTCTATGTATAAATCTTAATTTGTAACTAATTTGAAATATTTGTGATAGACTGATGATGAAGGCAATGCCTTCGAAACTATAGTCTCTAGAAATAATTAAAAGTTATTTTATTTAAAAAACAGAAGACTCTCATTTTATTTTATTTTTAACCTAAAATAAAAACAATTCTGTTACCATCGACAGTGAAATCTTTTATTCAACTAATAAATTCTGTTCATTATTTTATGTTATCTTCAGTCACTGTTCTCCTGACAATGAGTTAAGAGCTCGAAATATATAGAGTAAACTAAAAAAATCTTTGTATTTTAATTTTTCTCCTTGTGAAACACCACCAACTCCAACCTAATTTAATTTTAACAATGTTTCACTATAAACCAACACCGCATTCCCTAAATTTGATAAATATAGTTCGTAAGAAAATAAAGAAAAAAGAAAATTTATAATTTAGAAAATAATTAAAAGTAAAAGGAAGCAACATGCAATAATGAATAAATAATATTATTATTAAAATTGAAAATTATTTCAAATGCAATATATTAAAGAGAGAAAGAAATTCAATTGAAATTCGAAACTTATGGTTTGTGAGATGATCGGCTTGTCTTCAACACAATGTAACGAATTTAAATAAAATAAAAATAAAACAAGTGGAAATGTTTAGCCAATTATTTGATTGGCCAAACAAATAATCACAAATATTAATTAAATTACGAAGATTAAAATTAAATAAATTATATCACTAGAAAGAGGAACTTTTAAGGAATAGTTTGATGTAAAATAATTAGAAAGTTTTGAAAATTAGACCACTCAAAAAACAGTAAAGTACGGAGCAAATAAAAAAGTGAATATTTTTTAATTACAAGAATGGGAAATTACTAAAGATATAGTAAAATCCTTAAATTCACATTAGATATTTATTTAAATTGATCATTTTGATTAGATAAATTTTAGCATTGACTATATAAAATTAAATTAATACAAGTGGTTGTCAAATGGTATTCACCAAGGCCAAAAGAAAAAAATATTTTCTAAAAAATCGTATTTACTTAAACTTAAATCTATTTTTTTTTCATATTAATGAATAGCTCATAAATTAGAAACTTTGCCAAATTTGAAGGTATGCTATTATAGCAAGCGTGATCCCCATATTGGAACTAATTTTTGAACCACATCGATCAGATCCTGAAATGTAATGTTCGCTGCTCGATATTAGAAAATATACCAAATTATTCTCAAACATATTCAGACCTATAACCAGGGCTTAATTTCTTAAAAAATAACTGATCATCTTATCCACGTTCTTCATCTTTATCATAATGACTATTCTACCACCCAATTCCAATTCATTGTTACCCAGATCAAAACCATCTATAACGCTTATTCATTGCAAAACATTTGTGTAGACCAGTGTTTTTCTCAACTTTTTGTAGATCGAGGAACACTAGATCGCTTATATTTATTTCTGAGGAACACTAAAATATGAGATATTTAACTTATCAATATCAACATTATACTACTTTTATAACTTCCAAATATAACATACCGCAGCCGATGACGGTGTTGCCACATTTTAAAAATTTGCTAGATTTTGGGGATATCTATTGGGTACAAAAAACGTGCATTTTAAATTTCAATACCTAACATTTTTATTTTCATGAATAATATTATTATTAAGTTTGTCATTGGGATACCCATATGCTTCTTTTGGATCGGACAGGTTTTTTTTTACATACTCACTGTATACTCATAAATAATATTCTCGTCTTTTTGAAAAGCAATATTATTTAAAAGGCCATTAATAACAAAAAATAATAAAACAATTTAAATGATGTTTTCATTTTGTTACTAATGTAATGTAATCATTGTATTAAAAGAAATTTAACAAAAATGGTATCACTGAGACAATAATAGTAATGTTCACAAACAACACTCTAGATTATTAATGTTTTTATTTGACTATAAGGTAATACTTTTGGGGACTCGGGTAGCTCAGTCAGCTATCGCACTAGCCTCGATTCAGCATCGATCGATTATGACGATTTTGGAGTGGTGGTCCGGCAAATAAAAATTTCTGAAAACTCGGCTCCCTCACTAACCCTAGTTAGTACTCTACTTATGTGCTGTCTAAATGGGCTTTGTTCCCGGTGACATTAAATAAATAAAAAAAAAAAAAATAATACTTTCTCTAAATTTAGCATTTTTTTCTTTACATGACAAATTTTTTGACTAACTACTATTTTTGTTTTTCTTTTATTGACTTGGCCTCTAGGCGCGGAGAACCCCAAACCTCACTTTGTGGAACCCTGGGGTTCCGCGGGACCCAGATTGAGAAATACTGGTGTAGACTGTAGACATTGCTGTCTCGATTAATTTATATTCATACAGAATTAAAGATTGCGGATCTTAATTTTAAGTCGGAATGCTGTTTAATATCTAAGCTCTTTTATATAAACCTTCCACACATTTCCTTTGACTCATACTTACTAGAATTCTGAGATAATATATCATTGTTGGGTGTCATTCCTGGGTCTCACTTCCCTTGTAATAACCAAATTACTTCTACAGCTCAAGCTCTTCAGGTTCAGACGATATTTTACTTTCTATACAGAATTCAAATTCGACCCCATCTCAAATATCACTCGCATCTGTGAACAGGACCCTACAAGGTAATATAGTGCAACTTCGGATGCATTAATATCATTAAAAATAAAAAAAATAAAAAAAATATTTCTGCCAAGATCCATATTTCTAGCTCCCTGACAAAACAATCGCTAATCACTAAATTATCCAGAAGGGTACAGTCTTGAAAAAGCTCCCCCTTGTTCCTTAAATTAATCAATTAATAATATGAATGAATTAATAATTCAAAAGATTTATTTGATCAATCGAAATTTTCTCATGTCGTGGAAATTGGAAGATATTGATTATAATACCCCTCTTACATTTTATTAAGTAAATGAGTCTATTTTAGAAAGATAATTTTATTTCCTCAGTTTCCTATAAGCCTTAGCTATGGTTGACTTATATCGATGTGTCATATTCTTTATAGGAACCTATCGTTTTATAGGAATCTGTTCTTATCATGTTTATAACGAGAAAGGTTTTCCAAAATTTAAATTCTCCATCATTTTTTCATTTTATTCCATTATAATCCTTCTCATAAATGTTTTCTTAATATATATCAAAATTCATTTAATATTTACCCGTTCGTCAATATATAAAGAATTATTTCCTGTCATACTTAGTATAGCGTTTCATTACACATTCAATTTATTAATCTTTTTTGGACATTATCATTTCAAAAGAAAATGAATTTACTAATTTATAATATAGGAAAATTATTTTCTATTGATAAATTGCATATAGCTAGAAAATGCTATAGTTTATTAATATACCAAACTTTGATTTGCTATATTTATTCACTAGGAACTACAGTATTAATTTATTCACAAGATGTTTTTAATAACTACGAACTAATTAATGTCTTTTTATCTTTTATTTTATTTTTCTATAGTACATTTTTTTATACAAATATGATTCTTTTGTTTGGTGTCTGTTTTCAAAATATTAATCGAAATTTGATTGAAATGAGAAAACTTTTGGAACAAAAAAGCAACCCATTAAAATTTTATATCATTATTCATTTGTGAATTTTATTTCAAGGCAACAACAAATTTATTTTGAACTTGTTGACCTGATTTCTTATTTTGAAAAATATTTCTCTTTTATTATGTTACTTATTGTTTTTCAAAATTTTTTTGAATTGGTATTGTTAGGCTATCGAATGTTTTTACTAATATTTTTTTATTACACTGAAATTCCATTTTTGCACAAAGCATCCTTCTCCGGGTTCATTTATATTTTGCGAATGTTGTATATTTGTTCATGTTGTTCATGGAGTCATTCACAGGTAAATTCAACATTTAATTTCTATTTCATATTACTTACTTCCTGTGGCCGAACAACATTTCCAATGTTTTAGCCTCCTCTATAATGCCTCGCCATCTTGTCCTATCCCGTGCTATAGAGTTCCAATTTCCTTGAGTACCCAACTCTTCAAGATCTCTGGTTACATTGTCCATCCATCTTTGCCGTTCATATTTCATATTACTTAATTGAAACAATTCGGAGCCTAGATCTATTTAGAAGGAGCCCACAAGCAACAACTATTGTTCTTTGTATGATACTTTCTAAATCTACTAATTGGTACATATACAAATACATATCGTCGCCTTAGAGTGTAAACCTGCTAAATCCATTTTTTATCATAAATGACATATTAATACTATTCGAAAGAAAAAGAGATGCAGCATTGTCCAAGTAAAACTACTATTTAAAATTACCACCATAAGTTGTAGAAAAAAATGTGAAAAATGGGTTTTTTTTCCATAACAATAATATTAAATTTTATTTGTTTTTTTCTCTGCCCTGTAAAATTTCCATCTTGTGAGTTAGCAGGTTTACACTATAAGGCGACGATATATGTATATAACGATCAGATCCTGTAATGTAATGTTTGCTAATTTTAAAATTGGTAAACAACTTTTGTTAAAAAAAAAAAAAATAGATTTTATTCATATTTACTGACAATTAGGGTTTCTCTCCCGCGATTTCCCGGGAAATCCGAAAAAATATCTATTCTCAATTTCCCGTGAAAAAAAAATCAACTCCCGGGATTATTTTTAACATTTATCATCATATAAATAAAAAATAAATATTCCAAATCTACTTGTTTTAGCGCATTGATTTCCAATACGGAAAACTACTCATATATAGAAGCAGAAATGACAGCGAATGTTTTAAAACGAAAGCTGAAGTTCTATAAATATGAGCAGCAAAAAACAAAATACAGGAGATACAGAATATAAGACTATATTAAAACTTAATTTATTTCAAGCCAGTGGAAAATTAACAAAAAATTTGTAAATGCTCTTAAATGGACTCATTTTCTTTCTTCGAAATATTCTGGGAATTATTATTTTCCGGGAAATGAGAAACCCTACTGACAATGAATCATTTGTTAACATTCTTTTTTCGTGTTGCATCGATTCCAAGAGTTGGCTATTGTTTTACTATGGGATGTATAGTCTCACTTAATAGCTGGTGCTAGGATTTTCTTATGTCGAAGATAGGAAATTTTTTTAGAGCAAAAAGTTAAGATTACTAATTATGGGCAAAATTTAAATTCTCCTAACAATTCACCTTCAGTACATTGGAATAAATGACAAAATTCATTGCAATTTCTATAATTTTTTTCCCCCTGTATCACTGCCATGTCTTTACAGTAATAATTCTAGGTAATCGCACTCAATGGTTTCCCGTTGCCTCAACCTATAAAATAATCATCATTGGGATTCAGTTCCATAATTTATAAATGTAATTTTTGTTTTGCAGAGGATGAGGAACAAAATAAGTGTTTGTTTATGATTTATCAATTGCAACGTTTCGCCACTTTTATTGCAGCTTCTTCAGGCTCTACAAAGGAGCAAATACATACATCAAAAAAAAAAACATTCAAAAACAAAAATTCACTCAACTCAAAATCAATTTCATATATACCTTGATAAATAAATCTCCAAACACTTTGTCATTTTTTTTAAGCTCTGCCATTAATATACATACAGACACTGGAATACATCTCTATTTTATCATCAACAACTCAAAAACACCAATATCAAAGAATATACAATCATAACCCTTACAATTTCACTGGTAAAATTAAAAATATTTCAAAATTAGTCAAAATATTATAAAACTATTTACAATGCACAACTATATACAAAAATCAGTGATTTTGAGTTGAGTGAATTTTTGTTTTTGAATGTGTTTTTTGATGTATGTATTTGCTTCTTTGTAGAACCTGAAGAAGCTGCAATAAAAGTGGCGAAACGTTGCAATTGATAAGTCATAAACAAACACTTATTTTGTTCCTCATCCTCTGAAAAAACAAAAATTACAACTATAAAATAATAATAATAAAAACATTAACAATTTTAAATATTTAATGTGCTAAATTTAATACTTACTGTTCGAATCTTATTTTGAAAATATATCAAACTATTCACAAATAAATTAAGACCTATTTTGCGGGGCTTAATTTCTAAAAACATGCGATCGCAATACTTCACATTATATCCTATATCCTTACATGATATAGAATATATACATAAGTGAAAGTAAAAAAGAACTGGAAGGCTTCGTAAAATTATTAAATTCATATAATTTTTAGCACTCCGAGCTCTTAATTGAGTATAAAAAAGAATCGAAACTCCGTTCCTGACCGTTTTCGCCGAAGTTAAGCCTTGCTTATAGGCAAAATTGGCTAGTTGGAGTTAGTTTAGATTTGATATAGATATAAATTTAGTCTCAACAAGCACCCCCTTACACTAATGAAAAATTTGTGAATAACTTTAATAAATAAAAAGGAATATTTTGGAATGACAATTTATTAAAAATAAGATAAAATATGTGAATTTATTTTCTAGTTTAAATAGATATTTTATTGATCAGATAGAAAATTGAACTAAACTTGTCGTGTATGATTGAAGGAATAATTTAATTACATTAAAAGGTGAGTTTGACTTCACTAACATTGATTATAATTCTATTGATTAATTCTCAGTACGAAATTAAGGGGAGAATTAACAACAGTGCAGGACTTTTATTGTTCCGTAATGGTCATTTTAAAACAATGGTTCATTTTCTTGAACAATTTTTCATTTTTTCACTAAAAATTTTTGGTTTAATTCCATTCAAAATTGTTATTATTCATGGTAATAGACAAATTCAATTTGCTAGGTCGTTATGTTCGTTAATTTATTCAACATTTTGTTTTTGCCTCTATAACTTACTTTTCTATTACAAATATAAAACAATCAAACTATATTTAAATGAGACTCGATTTGAACATAAAATAGAAAAATATGTTTCAGGAATTAATATTTTATTATATTATACTTTTACTAATATTTTATTTTTACAAGTAATTATTTTCCATAAGAAATTTATAAAAATTTTAAATAAATATATTAAATTAGAAAATGAAAAATCAATTATTAATCCGTGGAAATGTCTATTTATAATAATTGTTGAAATTATTGCTATTTACATTTTCACAATTATTATTTCTACCGGAGCTTATTATCATATGGACTTGGACGCGATTATAATAGCATTAGCAACAGGTTATGTAACATACATAAATCTTTTTCTAGTATTTGTATATTCAAATTTTGTTCTCCTCTTAGGATATCGATTTCTATTAATTAATCGCTATTTAAAACAAAAATACAAAGTGATTAAACAAATTGCATCAAGTCCAACGAAATTCATTCTAAAAGATTTGGCATTTTCTCAAAATCTTGTTCAGAATATTTCCCAGCAAAATCAAATCCGTGAAAAATTAATTTCATTATCCGAAAATATGAATCATACGTTTGCATTGTTTCTTGTTTTCAATTGTGTTCATGTATTTTGTTCAACGGTTATTTATATTTATCGTATTTTAAAAAATTTCGGGGATGAATCTTTTATGAATGATTCTACATTTCTCTTTTCGCAACTGTTTGTGAGTATCGGAAAAATTGTTTTAGTTTGTACAATTAGTGGATGGACATCAAATGAGGTAAAATAAAATAGTGTGAACACCATATAATTTTCGTTTGCAACCTTCTTAAAAAGTTATAATATATTTCTATTTAGAATATAATATATCGGGGACAAATCCGGGGACAAAAATAAGCAGGGAAACAACTTTTATTTCTGGAACTCCTCGGAAATTGGGGACGAATTGTAGGTATAGTTTGCTATGTATATAATACCAGCTGCGAAGCCCGCCTTCGGCGGGCATCTTACTGACCAGGGGGCTACGCATTGGAGATCAACATTTTTTATATGTTTATTTAATTATTTTTTTTATAACATTAAATTTTAAAATTGAAGAAAATAAAGTTCTATGTGGGGGCGGCGTCTCTGACCCCCCCCCCCCCCGCTTAGACAATCAATTCGATTTCGCGACACACTTCCGAGCCTCGCCTTTCCCCCCCGCCGCTTTCTCAAAAAAAAAAAAAAAAAAGTAGTCTTATATACCGGCGACCGCCCCCCCCCAAATCAGAGGTCTGGATCCGCGCCTGTAGGATTGTGATAAAAAATACTTGTAATGACAGTTATATAGACATAAACGAAATGTTTACAAATAATAAATACCGAATAAAGGACAAATAAAGTAATAAAAAATAATTATTTTTTACCTCTTTAAAAAATAAAATATTAGTTTCATGAGTGCAAATAAATACATGTATATATCTAACGGGTTCCGTGGTGTAGTGGTTATCACGTCTGCTTTACACGCAGAAGGTCCCCAGTTCGATCCCGGGCGGAACCATGTGTATTATTTTTGTCACTTTTTTTATTATTAATTATATATATATTAATTAAAAGAAATATTATGTATTTTTATATCTTTTAAATAGTAAAACTTTGGATATAAAAAAAAAATAATATTCAAATAAAAAGTCATCAAATTAATACGTTTATTTTATTAAACGTTTGTCGTGCTTAATTATTTTGGTCATCATAGTACATAAGGATATTGATTCATTATCATTATCGAGTATACAGTCCTAAGACTGATTTGACGCTAACACTTGGGACATCCGTGGAGGTTGGTGACTTTTCAACCAGGGGATGCTGTCCAAAAAAAGTAGTCTGTCGTTTTTTTTTTAATTTTATTTTAATCTTCGCTATTTTTTTGCAACTTTTCCCGAATACGAAATCATTTTCGTTATTTTTCAAATTTAACATTAGATTTTATAAAAATAAAATTTGGGACCTTCGACCCAAGCGAATACTGCTTTGTGTGAGTGAGGTTAAGAGTCAGAAATTAATTCTTGTGACTTAAACTCCACAGTCCCTGAGATGGAAATCGACAATGAATCAGTCTGTCCTATAATAAAATCTTAAATTTCTCCTAATTCTATTGCTATAAGCAGGCTATGACTTGTCTATAGCACTTTTAGTTATTTCCGATCTATATTGAAAGTTTTTAGAAATGGATTAGTCCAAAGATTCTCGGATCATCTTTATTTATTCCTTATTTATATTATTACTATTTCAATAGTTCCTAAGCGAGAATAATTTTTATTCGACTAAAACTCGTCAGGACTTGTCTCAGACAAGCTTGAACTGGAAGATATACCAGCCAGGGACTTCAAACCTTATATAAGCACCCTTTTCGAACAAATCATTCATTTTAATTGCCCCTTGAAACTATGCAACAATTTTATTTCATTTCGAGAACCAATATACTTTTCAAAACAAAAAATGTTTTTTATAGAAATATTTGAAATAACGGATAATAATTTGAAAATTTAAACATTCACCTGAAATTTTGAAGTCGACCTTATTATATATTTATGAAAATACTCTAAATACTTGAAATTTTAGGGATGCGCCGCATCCACATCATCCATGGACCGCACGCCACTCATTGACATGGTTATAATAATAAAAGTGTTACATTATTTTTTACTATTAGTAAAAGAAAAAGAATACATGTTCAAATATAAATGCGTTATACATAAGATGAAGATTATTATCGACATATTGAATTTTTTGGAATCGAGATATATATGTATTTATAATTCATGATAAGGGAATTTGGTTTTATTACTTATATAATTTTTTGATCTTTCCGCAATAATTTTGCCTTCGTCAGGAACGATGTCGAGATGATAGTAAAAAGTTTTAATTTTTCTTATGGTTGGGAATAATTTTATTATAAAAGATCTTGATTTTGAATGATAAATTAAGACACCAACCGGTCGAATCAAATATGTATATAAATTTATGTTTCTTTGTTTCAGGCCAACCGTACGGCAGTACTTGTCCATAAATTACTAATCGTGACAAAAGATCCGGAAATTCGAGAAGAGGTTCGTTCTATTTATCAATTGCACGTAACCCGCGTATAACATGGTCTTAATGATTATGAAAAAAATTCATTTTAGGCAAATTCAGGAATAGGAAACAAAGAACAAATTCAAAAAACAGCCTTAGTATCTAAAAATTAATAATATCTAAGTCAGGAGAAATATGTTTACTAAAAATTAATAATTAATGAAAAGTAATTTGCATTCATATTCGTTTTCTTCTTTTATCCCTGTTGAACACTAAAGGCCTGGAGTCTTTTCTTTCTCGAAAAATATCCTCATCTTCTGATATTTCTTTTAATCATCGTGATTTTTAGAATCTACTTAAGCAAAAAAATTGCTATTTTCGTTTACCTACATTTGTCTAAGAGATATTTCTTTATAAATTTGGATATATGAATTTGTAAAGTTCTCTCTTAAATATTGTGTGCTTTTCTTCTATTTTGAACCGACTTCAAAAAGTGATTTCATGTAAATAATAAATATTTTGATATGATTTTGTTAGATATGAAGTTAAATATGTGGAAGAAGGGATATTAGAATGCAATAAAAATATTTCGTGTTTAACTAAGTAAATGGAAAGAATAAGAAGGGTATTTATTCACCTGTTTAATGAAAATTTCATTTTTTTTGTTGTAACTTAATTAGATAATTATTTTATACTTTGTAGTGCATTTTATTTTATTTTTCAGTTCTTATTATTTGATTTGTTACATTTAATTTTTTGAAGTCAGTTTTTTTTTTTAATTATTTTTTCATAAGCATTACTTACTGAAACAAGCGCTTGAATAAAAAATCGATTGATTTTGTAAATGCACTGGAAATCTCTCATCATTACGTGCAAGGTTATAAAGAGATTATTTTTAATTCTTAAATCGTGTTAGGGTAAAGTGACCAGATGTTTTACAGTGGAATGTGGGACATGAATCTGTTTGTATATAATTATTTTATTATCATATATCTATTGTAAGCCATAATGGACTAAGAGCAGTCATAGATAAAATTAAAACATCAACATAACAAATAAAGATATATCACTCGTACTGATGAAATAAGAACTTTTTTCAATAATTCATCATTTTGTGATATGTTGTTACAAAATTCCTCACAAGTATTGGAGAAATTGCACTTCACTTGTAATATAGCCTTCAACGTTTCTAAGCACAGTTCCTTCATTTAATAGTACAGCTCGTATAATGGGAGCCCCTGATATTTAGACAACGGAATTAGCAGATCAGTTAAGGGTATGATTACACTGCAAAAAAGACATTTCCCATTTTTACTTTATCCAATGCAAGGCAGATGACATTTGGACAGTTATAAGTAGACAAAAAATATGATTTTAAAGGTGAATATAGTTTTAGAACTCTTTCAATTGGAGGCAGTAATGCTAACCATCTGGTTTTGCTGTTCAAAAGTCTTTCAAGACGGGCTCTAGTATTGCTAAATCCCAACATGGACTTTGTAAAAATATAAATATTTAATAAATATAAATGTTTTTAATCCAAAAGACAAAATATTGTCCAATGTAGGACACTTTGTGGGACATTTCCGATGTGGGACACTCCCACCTAAATGTGGGACGTCGGGTCACTTTATATAATATTAGGGTGAAATTTCAGGATTACCGTATTATTCAGAAATTCTCAAACTATAATAGATTGAAACCATGTTATGGAATGACATGTGTTACCTGTATTTATAAAATTCAATCTTAAGATATTAATTAGTTATTTTGCGATTTAATATTTTTTTTTTGTTCTAGCTTCAAATGTTTTCTTTACAACTTTTACATCGAAAAGTTCAATTCACTGCTTGCGGCTTTTTCACCATTGATTTTACTCTACTCTATTCTGTAAGACACATTATTATAATATTTTATATAAATAAAGTTGACAATTTTAACTAATATATTATTACTATTACTATTGTTTCTAGATGATTGGTGCAGTTACAACTTACCTAGTGATATTATTACAATTTCAACTTAGCCAACCGAAAAACTAACAATAAGCTAAGATTACTTCACGATGTGTTTGTAAACACCGATTAATTTAATAAGAATTCAATAATAATTGTTTGACTTTAGATCTGTGTGGTCAATTTTTATGTCACCTTAACATATAATAACAATAATTATATTAAATTATATCCTGTTTGATGATGTTATGCAAAATGTAAAAAATAAACTTGTGTTTAATATGTTATTTATTTATTTTTTTTTTCTTAATCATTTCTTTGTAAGAATTCAATGCAATTTACTCCTCCCTCTAATAAATTTCTCATTTTCCTGGGTTTTTAAGGGACTGAGACAGAACCAACTTACTGAAATCGGAAATTAATGACGTTTGCAGGTGTTAGAAAGTTTAAGAAAAGCAAATGAGATTTGACTTAATTAAAGGAAATAGTGGAAACTTTTTCAAGATTCGGTACTAGGGTTTCTCATTTTACGGCCAATAATAATTCCTGGAAAACGAGAATATTTCGAAGATTTTTCCGGGATTCCGGGGGAAAACCGGGTTTTAATTTTTATTAATCAAAATCAATTTATTAATTAAAAAAAAACAAATAAAATATTCATTTATTTCTTCATTAAAACAAAAACTAAATTTTTAATAGAACAAAAAAAGTTATTTATCAGAAGAGTTTTTAAAATGAATTCTGAGACAAACTAGCGCATTAAAAGAATTGTGTTGAGTCGTGTCCTAATTTTGGTGACAAAAAGGGTAGCAGTCGAAAATACTCTTTCACTTTATGCAAAGGAGAGCATCTAAGAGCATTTTCAATTTTTTTTTTTTGTTAATTTCCCACTGGCTTCAAATAAATTAAATTATTTTAATATAGTCTTTTAATAAAATCTCCAATTTCTTTCTGAGGACATTCTTTTTCTTTAATAACCCTTTAATTTTAATATTTTTTATCTGTGAAATAATAACTAATTGTTGCTGAAATTAAATTATACTTACTTTAATTCACAAAGAAACTGCAATCTTTTAATTATTTAAACATTAAATCTATTCTTGTTGCAACTTTTTAAAATAAAGTATAAAAAGTAAAGACACACACACGCTTTGACTTTTCAAATATTTGTGTTGCGCAGCTGCATAATCACGAATAGCAGAAAGTCAATGGTTACTTTGTTTTCAAATATTTTTAAATAAAACAATTAGTTTTGGAATATTTATTTTTCAAATATTTAAGCTCTATAATACTCTGAGGTATATGAGTCAAGCCATTGACTAGGATGTAGTTGTTGGTTGCCACAGGGTACCATCAGTATGTTGGTTGCCACAGGGTACTTATCAGTTTACTACAATTTTATTATACTGTAATAATAAATTTATTTTTCATTTATATGATGATAAATGCTATAAATAACTCGGGGGATTGACTTTTTTTCTCGGGAAATCGGGAATAGATATTTTTGCGGATTTCTCGGGAAATCGGGAACAAAAAAATCCCGGGAGAGAAACCTTACTTGGTACGTTTTCTGCAAATGTTGAGCATTTAGAAATTTTTATAGACATCAGAACGTTTGACCCTGCAGAATGCTGAAACTTGACCCAAAGGTGCATCTCGCTTTGAAAACGATTTTCCTCCAGGTTTCATTGATGACACTCTTGTTTGATTTTTATTACGAACTGACTCGATTATATTTTTTGGACATTCTGGCTTCCGAGCTTATAGATAAAAAAAAAAAAAAAAAAAAATACGAAAAATCAGAAAAAAAGATCATATCTTTTAAATTAAGATTTCTTTTGAATATTTTTAGTTATTGAGCTGAAATGTAGTACAAAAAGTTTATATAATAAGACTTTCGACTTCAGTTCGCTCAAGAAAATATTGCTTAATTGCCAGCATTTGCAGAAAACATAAAGAGTCTTGAAAAAAATTTAATTTTTAATCAAATTTGATAAAGGGGCAGCCCGTTATAATGAAAAAGAACAATTTCCATAAAAAATCATTTATATGAAAGTCATTGTCAATCTTTTAATAACCGATATTTTGGAAAATACTTTCCTCTTCTTCAGGGCTGAAAATGGTCAAAAAGAAGCATATTACTACTGATTTCTTGTCTGATCTATCAATGCTTATTTCGGTTTTAAAATTTCATTACATAAAATTATTTTGATGTATGATAAAGACAAGTTATAACCTTATAATAGACAAGAAAGTAGTGGTTACAAGCTTTCTTCATTCACTCTTTTAAGCGATGAAGAACTCGGGAAAGATCCTCCAAAATATCGGTTTTTAAAAGGTTGAAAATGACCATTAAATAAATTATTTTATTTGGAAATTGTTCTTTTGTTTCTTTTTTAGGCTACCTCTCATCACATTCTATTCTATCAACCCGTCTTCCCAATAAAAAATACTTCCAATGATTTTTTTCTACATTTTAAAATTTGAATAAATAATAAATATTTCACAGTTAAATATTGTAATTTGAAAGTTGAGTTAAAAGTCATTCCGATTACGTAATTTATAGTTACTTTTAGAGTAATTAACAGTGAGATCATTTTTTGAGAGTTACTTGTTGTAATTTGCTAGTTAGGTATTTTTTATTGAATTATTTACTTATCTCTATGTTCTATAATATATGGGTTTGAATATATATCTCTTAAAAAAGATTTTCCATCATTTCAAGTGATATTCATTAAAGGTTTTTAGAATTGCATTTTTTAAATGTAATTTATTTAATTTTCATGATTTTTTCGAGAAAGACAAGTCTCACGCTATATTGGAGGGAAAGAGAGAGATCAGATACTCAAGAGAGCCATAATGAAAGAGATAGAAAATGATTGTAAATAACCTAGGCAGAGTGGTCTCTTTTGTTTACGATTCAAGATTCCAGACTCAAAATAAATTCACCAAAAAATCGGTATTTAATGTAAACCGCTAAAGAAAAAAATATTATAGAAAATGTAAATCTAGAAAAGGAGAGGTAAACTGCATTATTACAAAATTGATTAATTAATTTAACAAAAGCATTCACCTATTTGTTCATCCTTGAAGCTGTTTTCTAAAGACCGAAACTCCCTTCCCGCTTCCATATCTCTCCTGTGTTCATAGAAACTTTAATTCTTAAGATGAGACTTCATAAGTACCTTGGACCCAACAATCTGAATAACTCCCCTTCCTTCTTCTTGAATACGAGAAGTCAAACAGATGTTGCATCTTAGATTAAGACCTTCTTGTATAAATTATTAGGACCAATCATTCAATTCAACATCAAAAGAAAATGGTAGGACTTAAGATCTCGGGGACTTAATTACCTACGTATGAACTATAGAGAAATGGGTTGATATGTTGGAACTAGGCAAAAACTTCCTTCATATTATCCTCCCTTTTTTTCTCCTTATTTGTGGAAGTCATCCTGACTTTTGGGTGTTAATAGCTTCCTTGAGCAACACGTATTAAAAAAGAATTAGAAATTGAATTAAATAATATCATTGACCTGAAAAAATAAAAAATCTAAGTTGCTGAAGAATTAAACAACGAAAAATATACCTTTATAATTGAAATCATTATCCTCATTCCTACGAATTTATAATTTAAAAATAATAATCCTAGATACCAATCTTCCTAAATTAAAATGAATCAAATTTTATCTCAAGTAGGTACATATTTTTCTTCTCAATCACGTCATATCTTTAACTAAGTTCATTTTTTATGATAAGATTAAATTCGTCACCATCACATGACTATCTTTGTCTGTCTTCTTTATAATCACTCTTTATTGGATGATGGCAAATACTTTCTAATAGAACTAATTAGTTATTTAGATGGATCTGTCCTTGGGATTATTTTTCCCATAGCAACCAGTCAGTCCAATATTTTAAACTAACATTTCATCCGATTCGAATGTCTCGAAAACATCTTGTCTCTTATTGATCAAGAGATATCAAGGTAAGGAAATTTACTTTTCACATATTTAATAGATATTCATTCAATTCTACAATTTTATAATAATTTTATACATTGCATAAATTTAATTTATTTTTAATAAACAAATTAAAATTTTACTGAGTTTTTGATTATTAAGAATCAAATTTTTTAGAAATCAAATTTAATAGGGTTTGATGGAAAGCAGCCCAAGGATAATTTGAAAAATAAAATTTCGAATAAAAAATTTTTTATTGGAACGCTAGATACTTTTATACTCTTAAAGAAAAAAAATCTGTCATGAAACGACAATATTTGAGTAATGCTGAAGGAACTTGTATGTTTCCTTCGTTGAACTGCTTAAACCCTGAAGAAAGAGGGAAGTTCCTTCGAAACGTCGGTTTTTGAGAGAATGAAAGTGACGTTCCAATAAAAAAATTTTATTCGGAATTTTATTTTTAATTATATTTAGATTGACTTTTATCAATTCTCCATTGAAATTCTACCACTCCCGCCTCTCCAAAAGAATAACTAGAAATGCGAAAAAGTTTTATTTTTTTTTCCTCTTCACATATTAAATTAAATCTATTGAAATTTGATATCTAAGATTTTTTTTAACTTCTATATCAAATAGGTTTTATTAGAATATTCGTATTTTGAAGGGTAGTTTATTTGAAGTCAAATTTGAAAAAACGCTAATTCTCACTTTGAAATAATTTTTGAAAATATGAAATTAATAAATATTATAATATAATCGATTTTTAATAAATATATTCAATTTTGAACAAAATTGATTCATTTTCAAAAAAATGGTAAAAAGCTAGAAACACGTAACAAATGACTCGCTGATGCCGGGTGACTTGCGACTCAGTCTCTTGATAAAAAAAAGCAAAAAAATTATAAATGAGAAAGAAAACGATCTTATTTGATCGATTTCATCTATCTACGAAGGTCTCACAGTATGTCTATTATATATGTCTTATATGAAATAGCAATTTGATTAATAATTTGAAAAGAAATTGTATGAAAAGATTCAATTTCTTCTCTCCGGGAGCGAATCAACTAGAAATGCCTAAGAGTTTTATTTTTTTTCTCATTAAATATTTATTTGAACCTATTGAAATTTCGTATCAGTGTGTTATTTTAATTAATCTTTAGTATAAAATAATTATTATTAAGAAATTTCTATTTTAGATGGTAGTTTACTTGAAATCCAATTTGAAAAAACGCCAATAGCTCCGTTGAAATTTAAAAAAAAAAAATGAAATTAATTAGATATTATAAAACAATTAATTATTAATAATTTAATTTAATTTTGAACGAAATCAATCAAGTACTTTTTGAGAAAATCGTCAAAAACCATCTGAAACGATGTTTTTTGAAAGTGCGAGATGCCTTTGAAAAAAGTTGGAAAAGTCATATGAAACGGAAACATTGACTTGTGATATGGAGGTGAATTTTAAAATGTTTCTAAAACGGCCTTTCATAGACGGTTTTCGGGGTTTTTGACGAATTTCTCAAAAAGTACTGAATCGATTTCGTTCAAAATTGAATTAAATGATTAAATAATTAATTATTTTATAACATGTAATTAATTTCATATTTAAAAAAAAAATCAACGGAGTTATTTGCGTTTTTTTAGATTGGACTTCAAGTAAACTAGGTATAGCCTTCAAAATTCGAATTTCCTATTAATAATTATTTGATATAAAAGGTAAATGAAAATAATAGAGATATGAAATTTCAATAGATTTGAATAAATATCTAATGAGAAAAAAATAAAACTTTTTCCCTTTTCTAGTTGATTTGCTCCCGGAGAGAAGAAATTGAATCTTTTCATACAGTTTCTTTCAAACTACAAAATTCTTAATCAAAAATGCTATTTTCTTATATTAAAAAGTTACTATGAACCTCAAAATAAATGAAATCGATAAAATAGGATAGATTTCTTCTTCTTTTGATGTGTTATATCGAGGGGGTGTCTCGCCTCATCAGAGTGACATTTGTTATTGATTCAACTCCATTCCACTCTACAATATTGGATATTTTTTAACGCGTAAACTATTGATTTTAGACATTTCAGTCTAATATTACAAAAAAACTTGATAAACTTATTAATAATAGTCAACCGGTTACAAATAGAGTTGTCAATCTGACTAATGAAAATATACCAGACTATGTGTTGAATACTTTGAATTTTGAACCCAAATTCTCACCAGGACCTATCAATATAAGTAAACTGAATGGTAATATTATAAAAAGCCTAACAGATTGCGAGTATGTAGTCCGATTTGGAGAATTCGATGATTGTCAGAAAACCCTACTAAGATCTAAGGTAGCGAACATTTTCACCAACTTTAGAAATAAAAATAATAATAATATAAATGATGCATGTAAAAATGGTAACAGGTCTATACTTTCAGATATAGCTAAGACTATCAGATATAAAAAATCCAACCCTCAAATAACGTTTACCTAATCGGATAAATCAAAAGTCTCGGTTATTACTACAACTGAGTCATATAATCACAATATGATATCTCTCTTATCGGATAAAGATACATATGAGGAAATTAAACATATACCAATTAGCAGATTAGAAGGTGAAATTAAAGAATTTTTGACAGGTTGCCTAAATGATGATTTAATTGATAGAAAGACCTACAATAAATTGAATCCAAAAAACACCACCTTAGCTAAAATATACTCTGTCATCAAGATACATAAGGGCGCCTACCCTGACCATCCATATAGACCGATAGTCTCCACGGTAAATTATGCTAATTCTGAGTTATCAAAGTATATAGCCGAGTATTTTACAATGCCTCACGGCAAACGATAATTATAAAGTGTTAAATTCCATTACAACTAAAAATAGACTAAAAGATATTATCATACCCCGGGGACAAGTCCTGATTTCTTTTGATGTTGAGAGTTTGTTTACATCCATCCCTTTAGACTTTTTTATGCTCTGTGTTGAGGAGTATTGGGGTGAAATTTGTGAATTTACGTTGATGCCTTTGGCTAAATTCAAAGAAGCTTTGAATATTTGCCTATTTAGGAACTATTGCAGTTTCCAAGTGGCAAAATTTATTTACAGTTAAGAGGACTCCTTATGGGAGGCTCCTTAAGTTCAATTGCTGCAGAAATTGTGATAAGAAAGTTTTACCATCAAGGCGTTGAACCTCTGGGTTTGGTGTTTTATTTGGCAATATGTCGATGATTCTGTCTCTTGTGTGCCTGAATGCTCCATTTCTAACAATCCTTAAAGGTTTTAATGAATTCCTATCCAGATATCAAATTTGCTTTTGAGGTAGAGAGGGATGATAGGATTTCGTTTTTGGATTTGGAAATAATAAAGAAAAGTGATAGCTCACTATCATTTGATATATATATATAAAAAGCTTCAAATGAAGTGGAAGGATATCCAACTACCTCTCCAACATACCTTTCCTATATAAGATCAATAGTCTGAACTATTTTTTGAGAGAGAATTTTTGTTTTGCGTGATGATGAGTTTAGGCAAAGAAATATTGAGAACTACATAGACATGGCTGTATCGAATAACTACCCTATGCACATTATTAATAGGACAATCAGAGAATTCTCAAATAAACAAAATAATTTAAATGACAATGTTAACATTTTAACAAATAATAATAATTCAAATAACCAGGTCGGACCATACTATTCTGTTGCTTATATTCACGGCATATCCGAAAAAATAAGAAAACTTTTTAAAGTTTACAACGTGAACATTGCCCACAAAAATATAGACAATATTCAATTTTTATTTAATAATAAAGATCCAACCCCTAGAGAATTATGTAATAATATTGTCTATCAAATTAACTGTCTAGATTGTCCATCAAATTCTAGCACCTATATAGGGCAAAGTTCACGTTCACTAAAAATTAGGGTATATGAGCATAAATTAAGTGTTCGAAATAAAAAAGACCAACACTGCACTCTCCACCCACGCAGCCGAACATAGTCATTCTTTTGATTACGATAATGCGAAAATATTGGTCAAGATTGATAACTTCTATAAAAGATCCATAGCCGAAATGCTATATATAAAAATAGCAGGTGATAAGGCTATCAATTTTAAAAGAGATTGTATGTTTCTTTCCAATATTTATACATCTATCCTGTGTGATATGAGCCAACAGTTGTTTTCTTGAACTTAATGTATAGAAACTTTTTTGAAAATATTTTTAATAAGAATTTGTATAATTTGAATGAATGAAAAATGCATGTGATTTAAAAGTAATTAGATTCTAATTTGGATTTTCTGTTTGTAAATAAATAATGATGGGATATATGATGACCTCACATAAGGGTCAAATATCTAATTATAATGTAATATATAGAAAAGATTTATATAAACTCATTATCTTTCATTCTGAAACTTTTGGGTCCAGGCACGTTAAAAATTCGCATGAAGCTAAAAGAAATTTTTATTTTTGACAAGGCTTGGTTCGATCACATATGTGTACCGCATTTTGTGTATAACTGTAAGTCTAAATAACCAACTTGGTCAACTTATAATTTTTTATAAAAAAATATATCAATTAACATCCATTTGTAAAAAATTTTTTAGCCTAATTGACTGAAGATGGCCAAATAAAATTTAGGCCGAAACGTCTCATTAAAGGTGTTTTATTGAACCCAGTGATTCCATCTTTGGCTGATACCTCCTCCTTCATCTAGTGTAGTTTCATCACAGCCACGAACTCTTACAATTTTCAGTCATATTAACTTTTCTGTTTTAAATTAAATGTTTTTAACAAAGGTTATTATATAAATTTGTCTACCTCAAAGGGTTAGGCAGTGGTGAAATTTATGTGGAAAGTAATACCTTCTCTAGAGGCTTAGATATTCTACATATTCAAAAACTAAATGAAAAAACATTTTGATATTTTAATTTACTTAAAGAAAATTCATTATCTATAATTAGTATAAAAATTCAAAAACTAACAGCCCAAAATGGGGGGGGGGGGGGGGTTGTGTGGTCAAAAAATGAGAATCTAGGCCCTTGTACCAAACTCAGCCAGAAGTGTATGATAAAGTCAAGTGGATGGCCACATCAGAATTATAGTCTAATATACATAGGCTTTTGTCTTTAGGTAAGAAAATGTAAATCGAAATAAAAATAAAATTCAGATATTTATCATCAAATTTTTAATTCAACGAAACTGCAAACAGCGCACCGAATCTTGAAAAATTTTCACTCAATTATTTCTTCAACAGAGAGTTTGCGAAATTTAATGAGAACGTAGAAAATTTGCCTCCTTAGGCTATATCCTAGCTAGTCTATTTAGAAATTCGCCACTGATTCAGGCTGCAAATAAAAATTGACCTAATATATAATTATAAATAAAACAAAATAATAGAACGTCATATTATTATTCTTAAAAAATCCGACGATTCAGACCTTCTTTATAAAAGGGTCAACGAAGGAACCTCTCTGTATATTAATATATTATCTTTAATTTCAATTAAGTTCAAAACTTTGTAGACAGACAGTGGAGAATTTCTGCACAGGTGCACAAGACGCGCGCCTAGGGCCTCAAAATTCAGTTCTCATAATAATAAAATATATATTATATTTAAATATTGTGATAATTTTTAGTGTAATTAGTGAAAATATTTGGGGGGGGGGGGGTGGCTCAAATTTGAATTTCTCCTGGGGCCTCTCAGCGCTAAATCCGCCACTGTGCACAGCTCCAAAATATGCCTTAATGATGACCGGAACCCGTTCCGGGCCAAACATCAATCAAATTCAATTTTCATAATCATCATTGAATAGACAGTCCTAAGACTGGTTTGACACAATCACCCGTCTCCACTTGGCTCTGTCCCAACCCTTTGACCCCTCTAAATGTCCTGTATCCTATATCGCATAATTACCTTTTGTTGAAGTTATAAGACATATAATAAGTTATAAGAGACGGGTTTTATTTTTAGCATATAACCACAGGCCCGTTTTTAACCCTCGTGGCGCTATGGGCAAATTAAACAGGTGCATATAACACTAAAATGCAAGAATTTTCAACCCCCCCCCTGCCAAAAAAATTCAATGACTCACTCTGTTTTTTAGCCCCCTCCCCCCGTGGGTACCCCTGATTTATTTCCCAGGGTAGAGTGCCTAGCATAGATTTCAAGAAGTTTGTTTTCGCTGTTTTACTGACTTCTTTGTTATCCGCTCCACATTATTTTTACCCTAACTTCAGGGATTTTAAAGAAACAGAAATTTCAATTATCAAAGGCGTGGACTTAAAACCAATAATATTTATTATAAAATATATATGTTACTGGCCAAACCCGATTTCAGGACAAACTAGTTTTGCCTAGGCTAAACTAGTTCTTCCTATACGGGATAGGATTAACTAGTATAGCCTAGTCCAAACTAATTTGTCCTAAGGATAAACCAGTTTAACCTAGGCCAAACTAGTTGATCCTGATATAAATACGCACACTCTAGGATAAACTAGTATGGCCTAGTCTAAACCAATTTAGCAGAGCCGAAAGTAATTGAGTAAACATGTCAAGACTTGTACATGCGGGAGATACAAATAAATATATTGATTGATCTAGAAATTAAATTTACCGCTAAAATCCAATGACAGATACAATTTTGAAAAAGGAGAAATTTAGTGTGTCAAATCTTTGATATCAATTGAAATTTCATTTTATCAATTCATGGAGTTTTTTTTGTATTTAACCTTTATTTTGGTGTTTTCGCAATTAAAAACAAAAAATTGAATTATGAATCATCTCATATTTCTCTCTTTCTCATGTCTTATATAAATTCGTTAAAATTTAACTAAAGCTACTGATGTGCTAAAGCCTTGTATGATTTGTGACTTAACAAGTTTTATTGCTTAACAAAACATTTTAATTCTTCATAATTGGTTAACAAAACAAAGATGATTCAAGAATATGAAGGTATAAAAAATACATATTATAATCTTTAATATTGATCTATTTCAAAACATATGCCTTATGTTATAATTTATAATATAATTTATTGCAATAGAAAGAGAATTTTGAAAAAATTTCAATTAGATAACATCATAGGTAGAATAATAAACATACAATTACCCGGTCTAATCAGAAAAATGGCTAAAAAGGGGGCGGATAGAATGATCTCTCTTCCTTTAGACCTAAAACATTGAAAGCATGCCAAATACAAGTCCAGACCAGTTTCAGACTTTTAGAGATTAATTTCTTAATTTCCCATATTTTTGCAGGGACTCTAGGTAAGAAAATATTAAGTCGAAATGAATTTCAGATTTATAGATATTTATTATTTAAAATTATTAATTCACCGAAACGGCAAGCAGCTTGAAAAACTTTATTTTTTTCCCTTCTAATTTCTATTTAACTTATCAAGTGATCAAGTCTCGACTCGCGTTCTAATCCCGCTCCACTGAGCCATTTCCTCTCAAAAGATTGAATCCCACTAAGGTAAATGTACCGGTAGTAGACACCTTGAATGAAAATTTCTATCAAAAAACACTCCTAATGACAATATACATATATTTATAATGACGAAAAGAGAAGTCTCGTCGTATGCTATCACTCATTCTTAACAGGACTACAAGCCAAAAGGAAATTAATAAATACATTCATATTAAATAAATGGTACTTACGTATTAACGCCACCGCAGTGTAGCTGCTACAGATTGACGGTTTTTAAATTTCGCCAATCTACACCTAAAATTTTTGAGACAAATCATAAAATAGAATAAATCAGTTCCCCTCTGTCAAAAAACAACTTGAATAGGTTCGGTTCATGATCTCGGTTCGATTAGATAAAAATGCGGGTACATTAACTCCACCGCAAGGTTTGTTTGGGAACGCATTTTTTATCTAATTGAACCGAGATCATAAACCGAACCTATTCAAGTTGTTTGCAAGGTTTGTTTGGGAACGCATTTTTTATCTAATCGAACCGAGATCATAAACCGAACCTATAAGTTGTTTGCAAGGTTTGTTTGGGAACGCATTTTTTATCTAATCGAACCAAGATCATAAACCGAACCTATTCAAGTTGTTTGCAAGGTTTGTTTGGGAACGCATTTTTTATCTAATCGAACCGAGATTATAAACCGAACCTATAAGTTGTTTGCAAGGTTTGTTTGGGAACGCATTTTTTATCTAATCGAACCGAGATCATAAACCGAACCTATTCAAGTTGTTTGCAAGGTTTGTTTGGGTACGCATTTTTTATCTAATCGAACCGAGATCATAAACCGAACCTATTCAAGTTGTTTGCAAGGTTTGTTTGGGAACGCATTTTTTATCTAATCGAACCGAGATCATAAACCGAACCTATTCAAGTTGTTTGCAAGGTTTGTTTGGGAAGGCATTTTTTTATCTAATCGAACCGAGATCATAAACCGAACCTATAAGTTGTTTGCAAGGTTTGTTTGGGTACGCATTTTTTATCTAATCGAACCGAGATCATAATCCGAACCTATTCAAGTTGTTTTTTGACAGAGGGGAACTGATTTATCTCAAAAATTTTAGGTGTAGATTGGCGAAATTTAAAAACCGCTAAATCTTAGCTGCGGTGCCGTTAATACTTAAGTACCAAATAAATTTATAAGTGTCCAAATCCCGCTCCACTTAGGGCCAGTTGTACGTCGATTGGTAAAGTCTTTGTAAAAGTTGACAAAGGGTAAAACCTTAGAATTCACATTGTGCCCGGCGGGATGGCCAATCAGATGAAAGTGTGTGTGTGTGTGTCATTTATTCCTTTATATGTGTCATTTCTTCCTAAGGGGCAGTTGTATGTCGGTTGGTAAAGTATTTGTTAAAGTTGAAAGTGCGTGTCATCTGATTGGCCATCCAGTCGGGCACAATATGAATTCTAAGGTTTTACCCTTTGTCAACTTTAACAAAGACTTTACCAACCGACATACAACTGGCCCTAAGAGTTATAATCGCACTCTATTCAGCTTAACAAGATCTCTAATTCCGGTCCACTCTGCGATTTCTTATTCAAAGTTCGAATTCCCAGCCATTCATCTTTGAAAACCTTATTAAATTCTAATTTTAAATTAAATTAATTTTTAAGGGGTAACGAAAAGTCGAGTTATGCATTATTATTTTTTATTTTAATTCATCATTTTATTAATTTTTCATTTTAGAATTCACTGCGGCAGAAGAACTTAGTAATTCAAAAGGAGAAAATATAACCGTATATAAACCCCAATCATTGAATATGAAGGAATTAAATATAAATAATATTCTTAATTTAGGTAACTATAAACTTAATACTATTTTATTTTTATTATTTATTTTATGTACAAGTCATATTAATAATTCATTTTATTTTTTAAACTATAGGCAGAAAAGAAAATAATGAACAATCTTCATTAGCTGATCACCAATTATCTAAGTAAGTTTTTTAAAAACTCCTGAAATCTTAGCCCTAAATCAGTTCTTCCTTTTGGAAATAAAAACATTTAGACACCGCAACGAATTTACTAAAGCCTTCCTTCCTTAAGAATTTCGAAATCTAGATAGGTAGAGAAGAAAAAAATCATGGTATATATCCATATTTCAAACATTTATAAAGACGATACTTAAAAACGAAAAAAATTGAAAATATTTGAGTGAATACTCAGGCTGCCCAGCGAGCGAAGCGTCCTGACTAATTTTGTACTACATTATTTTAAGAGAGAGAATATTGAAGGAGACAATGAAAGAGTGTGTCTTCTGCTGGAATTATAAATTTTATTTATTTATAACGAGACTATAGTTTCGAGGGCTTTGCCCTCTTCATCAGTCTATTACAATGTATTCACAGGCAAAGCCCTCTTCATCAGTCTATTACCTGTGAATACATTGTAATAGGCTGATGAAGAGGGCAAAGCCCTCGAAACTATAGTCTCGTTATAAATAAATAAAATTTATAATTCCAGCAGAAGACACACTCTTTTATTGTCTCCTTCAATATATAAAAATTCTGCTACTCTCGGCAAAAACTTTCATTTTAAGAGAGAGAATAATTAATTAATTTATTAAAACTTTTTGAAATAAACCACATTATGGACTGATTAATATATTTATTAAGACACTAACAAATATATGCAAACACAAGTACATGACTTTCGTTCACTTCATTTCAACATATTCAGCAGTGCATAATGTGGTTTATTTCAAAAAGTTCTAATAAACTATTCAACAGCTATTTGGCTTTGAAGCATTAATCATTTGTAAAATTACAATTAATATTCTATTAAACTATTTCTAAAGTAGCCTGGGTTAAAATAAATCGTCTAACTTTTTGGCCCCTTGTGAATTCCAGGCCTTAGGCAATGCCCTCGAGGACCTGGGCGATAAGACGCCACTCTAGAAAAATATTCAATTACACCCATTTGAAAAAGACCTTGAAGTCAAGTGCTGATTATTGATTTCTAAAAATCAATATCAGTATATTGATAATATAAAGATAAAAATTAGGCATTGGCTGGAATTCCTTAGTGCTAATGGTGACAAATTAATCACAACAAAAACACTTGTGTAAAAAAAGGCCAAGTTCGATTAATAAATACCGTTTACAAAAAAAGTAGTGAGATCTAATGTGCTGTCAAGTTCAACATCATCAATTTATTAAATGGGTCGAGAAAACGCATGTTTTTCATTTTACATGTACATTTATATTTATAGATTTCACATTTTTAGTTGAAACTATTTTCCTAAACTTGGCTTTTACGCATTTTTAAGTATATAGTACGAATTATGGTGTTACCATATGAGATCATAATAAGAGATGATGGAATGGCTAAAAGAGAGAGGGGAGGCCTTAAAAAAGAATAACAATAATATCTAATAGCTCATTTTATAGAAAACTACATATTCGGCCTTGTCTAGCACCCATGATTCTAGGCTTATCTATAAATATTTACTTTTTCTATCCCAATAACAACTTAAATTAAATCTACAGCTACAGCAGCTACACCTTTACAAAACGTGCACGAATCTAACAATCTTATTATGTAAACCATACCAAGTAATACAAACACAAAACATTAAAAGTGTATTTGTAATATTCTGCTTGTTTTTTTTTTTTTATATAATAAAATTCTTCGATTTGTAAGCGTTTTGCAAATGTGCATAATAAAAAAAAAATGCAGAAAATCCAAATAATTTATCCTATTGTTTTATGGGGAGATTTTGAACGCTTCTAACTAGAAAGCTGAAATATAACACAAATTTTGACATTATTAATAGTTTTAGAGTACGTGTTACTTAGCAAACTAAGCATGCACTTTTTAAAATTTATCATAAAAATTTCATTGTGCGCATGTTGAGTTCGCCCGAGTAAGTTAGTATTACTGATTTATGTGTTATATTTTAACTTTCTAGTTCATGTACCTGTTCGCTGACGAAAAATTTCAAAATCTTCAAAAATTTTTAAAGAATTTGGGTTGTTATCGTCCATCTTTGAAAATAATTAGGCTGGATATTGGGATCTTGGAACTTGGAATTACATCAATTATAAGAATATGAAGTCATTAGATGATATAAAACAACAAAACATTTTTTTTATATAATTGTTGTAGATTGCCTGAAGAAGTCGAAAAATATACGACTAAACGTGTTGCAACCTTTGGAAATTTAGCTTTTAATTATTTTCTTAAGCCCAATATCCAGCCTTATTATTTTTGGAGAATGTTCTGCGTGTGTCCAGTTTAGTTTTAGTGACATTATACATAAATTTACATCACAAAAAACTAGAAATTTTGGAGAATGTTCTGCGTGTGTCCAGTTTAGTTTTAGTGACATTATACATAAATTTACATCACAAAAAACTAGAAAAGTACTGTTCAAACTTAAGAGTTTTCAGCCTTTTTTTTTTATGTTAATTAATTTAATTAAAATTAATTCAAATAGTTTTAAGTTTTCAATTTATCAAAAAAAAAAAATATTATAGAAATTTGTTTTCATTTTCCTATTGTAAAGGATATTTTAATATCTTTATTTAAAATATTCTAGAAAAAGATTCAATTTCACAACAAAACTGATATCTTTTCAATCAAAAATTAATTATACTGGCAGTAATTCAATACTTTGTCGTTTCAAAGGAAATTTATTTAGAGAAAAATACGAATTCCAGTCGCTGTTAAGCAAGCCTTTCGAGAGAACAAAAATACAGTCATAAAAAATGTGTGACGTTCACCAATCAAAACCCTAGTTTTGATCACGTGACCGTTTGGGCCCTCTTCACAGCTAGTGAAACCGGGCGAGCTCAGTTGGTTTTACGCTCTGCCTTCATGTAGACCGAACTCGGGTTGCTCTGCTCGTCTTGTTAAGCGAGAGAGAACTCTACTGCCTTGCGAGGCCATTTTGAACAGCTCGTATACAGTAGCTGGTTCGTTGCGTTTTTTCACCCACGCTGGTGTTAATCCGCCATCTTTAAATATCTTGTTTGATTAATTATACGCTAATTATCAACCTGAATTAACGGGTTCAAAGGAACTCCAGAGAAAAGGATTTCTCAAATTGCTTTGTTTCCAACTAATGCAAGATTTTAGTGTGGAACAAGGACGGATACATCCTCTTTAAGAGAAAGGCTTCAGCTAACGTTTTCAATTGACGAAAAATAATTTCTTTTGGAACAATCGTGTTGAAAAACAAGCTAAGTAGTTTAATAATTATTTGTAAAACTGTTTATATATTAATCATTAAATATTAGAAATATTTTTCTATTATATTGAAAATAATTCACTCTTTAATTCAGAGTTGTATTACTCAATTGATATAATTATCAATTAATTTATGGAATATTGCTATGTTACAATTAATATATTAATTATATAAAACTGTATTTATTTATAAAACATAATGTTACTATAACATGTGCATTTGATATTTTTCCACTGCTGATTTATTAAAAGAAAATAAAAAGTTGTTATTTTGTTTAAATATTAAATTTGAGTTTTATATTGCTTCCTCCGCCATATTTAACAAATAAGAAATAATAAGGAGTCTTCCATCTTTGAGATATATATTTTATTTTGTTTAATAACCAATCCTGTTTTTGATTATTATTAAAAACAAAATCACAATTTATTTGAACTTTAAAAATAAGAATATTTTCCAGAACATTTACCATTTTTCAAAGTAGTTTTGATTACTAGCACATTATTCGAACCTGCGGTCAAACCAATTCATTTAACGGTTCCTTTTTTTTTTTGAAGTCTTTGGATGCGAAGCGCTATTAAGGGTGGTTTTTCACTAACGCTTCCTGGCCCGGTATACATCCTTCTTAGCAAAGGGGTTGATATCCAAGAATCTGTTTGCATCAACCAAAGCGTTCTGAGCTAGACTTCACGGGAAGCAAGTCCATTTAGGGTGTAAACACGTTCTTCGATATTAGTCAATTGATTGAAAAATTAATTGGCCTTAAGAATCCCGACCCCCAAACAAGTACCCTTACAGGTCAGTTTATTGAATATATGCGTATTTTCACTGCTACTTAAAAAGAAGGGACCACATAAAAGTACATTTGATCTTTAAAGAAATTAAAATGCATGTAAAAGTTTAATTTACCAAGAGAAGTAGATTTTTTAAGAAAAATCACGAGATAATCATTTACTGGACTGGATACAACTCTTCTGATATGTAATATATAATACAAATTATCCATAACATCCCGAATCCACTAAGTAATAATCTTGTCATTTTTTCCAAGTTAAAATGACACTGTATCTCTATGAATAGAATAGTTAATTAAATTGAATTAGGGAACGAAGAAAAGATTTGTTTATTATAGACAAAAAGATCTGCCGGGATTCGAACCCGGGATCTTCGCATGTGCGCTGCGATGTCATCATAAGAGCCTTAGTTCTTATCATCTTGCCCAGATCCCGGGTTCGAATCCCGGCTGATCCTTTTGTCTATAATAAAAAATCTTTTCTTCGTTCCCTAATTTAATTTAATTTATAATTGTCTTTCGCAGCCTCGTTGTGATTGCGCCCCGGGGTAAAGAAAAAATTATTTCCGACCTTTGGGTTTGTGATCGATTGGGAGGCGTTTGAATATAGAATAGTATAATATTTGTTATATTATGATTTTTTTCTAATTAACTTTCTTGTGATTTTTTTCTAGTCAAGATTCTTCTGGAAAACCAAAAAAGAATTTTATGTATCCGAAATGGTTGGTTCCATGGACGGATATCGCTCGTTTCTTAACCATTTCTCTTATTCTACTCGCCTGCTGGGGAATCGCTTATTCCTGGCTAGGCGAAGATGCAATCCCACCTAATGGACAATTTTTTTGCCTTGCTATTCTAACAGTCTCCTCCTATGTAGTTGGCGCTTTGCTGGAACGATTTACTCCCGTACCGCCATTACTTGGAATGTTACTAATAGGACTTTTATATCGAAATGTGGGCATTGTTCACATTATAGGCCATTATACACATATATCAACTGCTCTAAGGTACAAATTTATTATTAAAAATTGACTTAGTAAAAAAAAGAGAGAGAGAGAAAGCAAGCTTGGTTAAAAAAATTGTAAATATTTTAACAATTAAAGAAAAGTTATAATTTTTTTAAGAGTATAAACGCTTAAAGAGAAATTAATGAGATTGTCCTTTCCTTGATACAAATAATATAATACCAAATACAGGGTGTTTCAGGAGGAATAGTAAATATTTTGGGAGGTGGTAGTATAGACGAATTTCGATAAAAAATGCTATATAACATGTTCCAATTTTTTACTTTATCATACAGGGTATGATCAAGTATTTTAATCGTGCATGAAAAAAGTGGTTTTTTCCTTCTTTTTTTTCAAAATATCTCGAAAACGGCTGAAATTATTTTGATTAAAAAAATTGAGCGAAACCATGGCATTTCGCTCTACAAAAAAGCTCTAATAAGGGAACATCGAAAAAATTATATTTTTTGAGATAATAATTGTTTTGTCAAAATGTCTGTTAGTCTGTCCGTCCGTTAGTCTGTGCGTTATCAAATTTTTGTGGACGAGCTAGCTCAAAAACTAGTGTGAATATCGAAACCAAATTTCACAGGTAGTTTTGGTCCATTGAGATTAAGAGCTGATTAGATTTTGGTGCATATCGACCTAAAATTAAGGGGGGCGGAGGGGGGGTTAAAAATTAAAATTATAGGCTCTTGTACCAAACTCAACCAAATTTTGTATACATAATCAGTGGAACCCTAGAAGTCTAAAAATGGAAAAACTAACCGGCCAAAATGGGGGGGGGGGGGGGTCAAAAAATGAAAATCTTGCCCATTTACCAAAGTCAACCAAATTTTGTATACATAATCAGTGGGACACCAGAAGTATAAAAATGCAATAACTAACCCCCCCCCTACATGATTATAAATTATTTTACGGTCTAGGTTGTATGGTAAAGTCAAGTGGATGGCCACATCAGAACACGTCAGCTTATTTTTTTTTCCAATATCGCCATACTCAGCACTTATTTACACATGCTGAGTATGCCGATATTGGAACACTTGTTATATGGCATTTTTTATTGCAATTCGTCTATACTACCACCTCCTAAAATATTTATTATCCCTCCTGAAACACCTTGTATAAATATGTATACATATAATTTATTTGTTTGAGGCTATTGTTTCGAAGGTTTGACCTTCATCATCACTCTTTTAATTATAAATATTTCATCTATTATTTCTCATGGGCTTTATTAACCAATTGTAGATAGAAAAATTTGTTTTGTTGTTATAACACTCTAACTATATAACAAAAAATTAATATTTGAGCGTAATCAAGTGCATTGATTTATGAACTCTCTTTTCTTATGTATTCAACTTACTATCTTTCTCTACTATACTCGCGAGCAAAAAAAAAAAACGACTCATCTTACTTGTGGGTTTTGCTGAAAAAAAATGTTTCCTTTCTTATTTTCCATATTAAAATTTTAAAATGTATAGTCTCAAAATTAGGGAACTGATTTTACTAAAAATGATAGTATTTTAAAAGCTTAGATGTACACTTTATAAATAATTTGTATTAAAAGTAAATTTTATATTGAAATTATTAATTTTAATATTGATACCAATAAAAATAAATAGTTTTTATGCTAAATGCCTGGTACAATGAGTAAATTGTAGAATATTAAAGTCTGCTCTTTACAGTGGTGTAAATACCCCCCCCCCCCCGCAGTCCTAGGGGGCAGGTGACATTAGTTACCCCACATTTTTATATGGCTAAATGTATTTTTATACATATGTAAAGTACCTCTATTCTCAATCATTTTTAATTTAACTACAGTAGAGTCTCACTAATCCGGCACTTCAATAGACCAGCCCGTCCAATAATCCGGCACCCTCCGCCCGCGATTTGGTATCCGTTTGTTAACCATATCGGGTAAAATTGATTTTATTTTATTTATCATTAATTTTTCTATACAATCCAGTAATCCGAACATTCCAATAATCTGGGACCCCCTAGTTTTTAATAGTGCCTGATTAGTGAGACTACTGAATATACCTAGTCCATTAATGTATAAAGTTGCATAATTTGCCAACGTTTCAGCACTTGATTTTATTTTCAAGATAAGTCATTATTATTTTTTCACTTTGTCTATTAGTAAACGTTGTTTAGTCTCACTTGCAAAATGAATGAGAATGAATTATTTTGAAGTATAATCCAATAAATTTTCCAATCAGACATATATGTATATAAACTTTAAAATTACTCATTAATAATCTTTGAAGAAGACACAATCGTGATCACAACTTTAATCTATAGAAAGTTAGAATAAATACATAATTGAAAAGTTTTTATTTTGCCGAGAGTAGCAGTGTTGTTGATTCATAAAGAAGTTGTCCTCTGCTTGATGCAAATATATTTGATATATATGTGTGTATGTTTATTTGCATCAAGCAGAGGACAACCTCTTTATTTCTCTTTATAAATTCATAATGTTTCGCTACTCATTGGCCATACTTTAAGAGTGTAATGATGAGATCATTTTGAGTCAAAAATATCTCCGAAACTCACTTGTTCTTAATTTATGAACATTATAACTTTTATACACATTTTGCTTACAAACGAAGCCATATTTAATAGAGAAGACTGTCTCACCAAATCACAATCAAAATTTTTGGAATTGAGTTTCATTGGTTGCTTAAGGATAGTCAAATAATCATGAATGTGAATTCTGAGTATTTGATTTGCCGCTTCACTAAATGTGGCTTCTTCCAGATAAATGTGTTTAAAAACCAAAAATTAAAATGTCCATAACTATGTAAAGAGTGAGTGTGAGACATAAGACTATGTTCTAAAATTACCTCACCAAAACATCCTTAAGCTTTGGTCATCAAGTCACATTTTACTACTGTATGATTTATTTATAAATTTACTGTTTTAATAATCTTTTTTTTTATTTTAATATTATGTTGATTTAATTATTTGAATTATATTTTAGGAAAATTGCTCTTGCTATAATTCTAGTTAGAGCAGGATTAGGGTTAGACCCAGTAGCCTTACGCCGGTTAGGATCGATGGTAGCTCGACTTGCTATTTTGCCTGGTTTGATAGAAATAGGTACAATGACTTGGGCAAGTCATTTTCTTCTCAACTTACCCTGGATATGGAGCGTACTTCTTGGGTAAATATATTTTATTTATATATTTAAATTTAAATTAAAGAATAAAGGATCATTCATATTATTAAATAAAATTGAAATAAAAACCATTTACTTTTTTCTTTTTATCAACGTTTCGACTCGCTCCCTCGGATATTCCAACATTATGGGCAGCAATGCTTTGTTGATGATCAAAGCAGGATGAAACGTTGGCAAAGAAATACTTGCTTGATCAAAAAGTTCCCGGAATTTATTCAGAAAATTAAAAATACAAGTTTATTCATCTAAATCTATATTGTCCCCTTCAAAGTAATCCCCATCGACTGCAACACACTTATGCCAGCGCTTGATCCAATCCTCGAAACATTTTTTATATTCGGTTTTCGGTATGTCCATCAGTGCTTCCTGCGATTGTTCCATTACTGACTGCTGAAACGCGTACCCCGTAATGGTTTTTTAACTCGATTGAACAGAAAGAAGTCACAGGGAGCCAAATCAGGTGAATTCGGTGGCTGTTGGATGGTATTTGTTGCATTTTTCGTCAAAAAATTTCGAATAATGATGGCACTGTGCGACGGTGCGTTATCATGGTGCAAAATCCACGAGTTTTCTGCCCACAATTCTGGTCTCTTTCGGCGAATTGCTTCACGCAAATGTCTCATAACGTCCAAATAATACTCTTTGTTTACTGTCTGGCCTACTGGCAAAAATTCATGATGCACTACACCGTTGTAATTCATGAAAATCGTGAGCATTGCCTTCTTTTTTGACTGAAAACGACGATTGACTCACGACCACTTTTGAAACGCTCGTGCCACTGGTAAACGACCGTTTTCTTTAGAGAATCGTTGCCGAAACACTTTTCCAACATTTCCAACGTTCGCGCACCATTAAATCCGTTTTTTCGCAAAATTTAATACAAGTTCGTTGTTGCAAATTTAAATCCATTTCTAAAATTGTAAAAAAATCGCCAACACACACAGAGATAGATGTACTCTTGGCTACGTAACTTTTGCAAATGTCAAGCTATGACGCTAAGATTTAGAGGGAATACCAACAACAGATGTACCATCTTAACAAAAAAAAAAACAGAACTCAAATCGGAACGATGGGAGCGCCACACACGGGGGCGGGGGGGCCGGCCTATTCCGGGAACTTTTTGATCAAGGTAGTAAATTGATTTTATTTCAATTTTGTTTAATCAAGACTATATAATATGGTAAATATAATCTTACTTTTTCCTGAATTATACACAGTCATAAAGTTTTTTCATTAATAAAATATATTTCAATCAGATATCGTTAGTCTTTAAGGGATTTTCATTACAATATTTAATTAGATTATTTTTTATCGAATACAGCTTATGTCCTCCCTAATTGACCATCTTGCATCTTCACAGTAGAATTTCTCAAAAATTTAATTGAAAAGTTTTTATTTTGCCGAGAGTAGCAGAGTTGTTGATTCATAGAGAGAAACAAAGAGGGTGTCTTCTGCTTGATGCAAATAAACATACACACATATATATAATTATATATATATATATATATTATTTATTTGTTTGAGACTATAGTTATAGTTTCGAAGGCTTGACCCTCATCATCAGTCTTTTTAATTATAAATATTATTTTTCATGGGATCAGTATCAGTTTAGATATTGAAAATTTTTTTCTTTCTTTCTCAGCTTGAGAGCCAGGCAGAATTAAAAAAAAAGAAAAAAAAATTAATTCTGCCTGGTTCTCAAGCTGAGAAAAGAGAAAGAAAAAATTTTCAATATCTAAACTGATACTGATCCCATGAAAAATAATATTTATAATTAAAAAGACTGATGATGAGAACCTTCAAAACTATAGTCTCAATCAAATAAATAATATATATATATATATATATATTTGTAAGTTTATTTGCGTCAAGCAGAGGACAGCCTATTTGTTTCTCTATATTTCTCAAAAATTGTTTAATGTTCTATTCTTTGTGGAGAGTAATCCTTTGCTTTATAATTCTTCCAAAACTTCAGTTACAGATAATTTAATCTTGAATGTTTTTTCCCCGATGATCAGTATATTTTATTACATAAATTTAATAACTCTGCTATTAACTACTAGACAAAATGTCTTTAAATCTCAGAGGTGGGAATGGAAGACAAAATAAAAGATGATTTATTGGAAAAATTTTTCTTTTTACACATTTGAACAGACGTTTTGGAGGATCTTCCCTCCTTCATTAAGGTTAAAAGGATCACTAAAGGAAGCATGTAATCTTTTCCTTCTTGTCTTTAAATTTTAAATATTAGTATAAAAAATTATTAAAACGCTCTCATGGTAAATTCAGTAAAGGGAATATTTGAGTACCATCTTCACATCCATTTGTTTTCATTTAATTTCACTCTGCTTATTTTTGATTTTTTCCAGATGTAATCATGGCTGCTATATCTCCTGCTGTTGTCATTCCATGTCTCTTTGCTCTTCAAGATAAAGGATACGGACGATCTAAAGGAGTACCCACTTTAATTATTGCTGCAGCAAGTTTTGATGATGTCCTTGCTATTAGTGCTTTTGGAATTGCTCTCAGTATTCTTTTCGCTTCAGGTGGGAATGGAAAAGGAAATCTCTGATTTACAATCATAATTGAAACTCTATTTATAGAGATTTATTTACTCGAAGAATTTGAAACTTTTTACAAAAAAATAAAGATATAATAGGAATCACTAAAAATAAAAAGCGACTAATAAAGCTAAAATTATAAGAAAAATAAATTAACATATATGGGAGAGATCGGGTGAATGGTGATCATCTAAATCTAAGCATTGTTCTCTCTTACACAGTCATTTTAAAGCGAAATAAATTTTAAAAAAATTAAGCCTCATTCTGCCAGACAGATCTTTACAGGGATACCTCAAGATATTTTTTATTTTAAAATTCGAACGCCCTCAAAATATACGAAAATTTTAATACGATTTTTAATTTTGGGTAAGATTAAATTTCAAGTTTGTATCTCATTTTGTTTGCCAGCTACACTGCTCTAGACAGACTGACATTGTAGAGACATTAATAAGATCTCGAATTTACTTTTTAAACGTAATACTAAAAAATATTAAAGGCGGCCATGTCAATATCCAGGGTCATGTATTCCCAAACTATGAAAATTTTTGGTCACAGAACACTCTGGAAATTTTCCAAAGATCACGGAATACTTATATTTGAACAATAGCTTCCTGCCTTAGCCAGCCGGGGTTAGTGTGTT
>JALMQS010000187.1:2100226-2114847 GCA_024734495.1 Forficula auricularia
CTAAATGTGGCTTCTTCCAGATAAATGTGTTTCAAAAACCAAAAATTAAAATGTCCCATAACTTGTAAAGAGTGAGTGTGAGACACAGATAATATTCTAAAATTTTCTTAAAACTTAGCATCATAAGCTTTGGTCATCAAATTAGCATTTACTACTGTATGATTGTTATAAATTTACTGTTTAATAAAAATCTTTTTTTATTTTAATATTATGTTGATTTAATTATTGAATTATATTTTAGGAAAATTGCTCTTGCTATAATTCTAGTTAGAGCAGGATTAGGGTTAGACCCAGTAGCCTTACGCCGAGAAAGTTAGGATCGATGGTAGCTCGACTTGCTATTTTGCCTGGTTTGATAGAAATAGGTACAATGACTTAGAGCAAGTCATTTTCTTCTCAACTTACCCTGGATATGGAGCGTACTTCTTGGGTAAATATATTTTATTTATATATTCAAATTTAAATTAAAGAATAAAGGATCATTCATATTATTAAATAAAATTGAAATAAAAACCATTTACTTTCTTTTATCAACACTGTTCATCCTCGGATATTCTACAACATTATGGGCAGCAATGCTATTTGATGATCAAAGCAGGATGAAACGTTGGCAAAGAAATACTTGCTTCGATCTGAAGTTTCCCGGAATTTGTTCAGAAAATTAAAAAATACAAGTTTATTCATCTAAATCTATATTGTCCCCTTCAAGTAATCCCCATCGACTGCCCAGCACATATGCCAGCGCTTGATCCAATCCTCGAAACATTTTTTATATTCGGTTTTCGGTATGTCCATCAGTGCTTCCTGCGATTGTTCCATTACTGACTGCTGAAACGTACGGTTTTTAACTCGATTGAACAGAAAGAAGTCACGGAGCCAAATCAGGTGAATTCGGTGGCTGTTGGATGGTATTTGTTGCATTTTCGTCAAAAAATTTCGAATAATGATGGCACTGTGCGACGGTGCGTTATCATAGTGCAAAATCCACGAGTTTTCTGCCCACAATTCTGGTCTCTTTCGGCAAATTGCTTCACGCAAATGTCTCATAACGTCAAATAATACTCTTTGTTTACTGTCTGGCCTACTGGCAAAATTCCGTCACTACACCGTTGTAATTCATGAAAATCACGTGAAACATTGCCTTCTTTTTTGACTGAAAACGACGATTGACTCACGACCACTTTTGAAACGCTCGTGCCACTGGTAAACGACCGTTTTCTTTAGAGAATCGTTGCCGAAACACTTTCCAACATTTCCAACGTTCGCGCACCATTAAATCCGTTTTTCGCAAAATTTAATACAAAGTTCGTTGTTGCAAATTTAAAAATCCATTTCTAAAATTGGCGAAAAGTCCGCCCTTTTTAGGAATGAATGTACTCTTAGCTCGTAACTTTTGCAAATGTCAAGCTATGACGCTAAAATTTAGAGGAATACCAGCAACAAGATGTACCGTAACAAAAGAAAAACAGAACTCAAATCGGAACGATAGAACTACTGAGGGGCGGGGGGGGGTGTCCGGGAACTTTTTGATCAAGGTAGTAAATTGATTTTATTTCAATTTTGTTTAATCAAGACCATATAATATGGTAAATATAATCTTACTTTTTCACAATTATACACAGTCATAAAAGTTTTTCTAATAAAATATATTTCAATCGAATATCGTTAGTCTTTAAGGGATTTTCATTACAATATTTAATTAGATTATTTTTTATCGAATACGAAAAAAACACATGTCCTCCTAATTGACCATCTTGCATCTTCACAGTAGAATTTCTCAAAAATTTAATTGAAAAGTTTTATTTTTGCCGAGAGTAGCAGAGTTGTTGATTCATAGAAAAGAAACAAAAGAGGTGTCTTCTACTTGATGCAAATAAACATACACACACATATATATAATATATATATCTATATTATTTATTTGTTTGAGACTATAGTTATAGTTTCGAAGGCTTGACCTCATCATCAGTCTTTTAATTATAAAATATTATTTTTCATGGGATCAGTATCCAGTTTAGATATTGAAAATTTTTCTTTCTTTCTCAGCTTGAGAGCCAGAGCAGGAATTAAAAAAAAAAAAATTAATTCTGTAGTTCTCAGAAAGCTGAGAAAGAAAAGAAAAAATTTTCAATATCTAAACTAGTACTGATCCCATGAAAACTAATATTTATAATTAAAAAAAGACTGATGATGAGGACCAAACCTTCAAAACTATAGTCTCAATCAAATAAATAATATATATATATATATATATATATATATATTTGTGAGAATATCATTTATTTGCGTCAAGCAGAGGACAACCTATTTGTTTCTCTATATTTCTCAAAAATTGTTTAATGTTCTATTCTTTGTGGAAGCGATACTTTGCTTTATAATTCTTCCAAAACTTCAGTTACAGATAATTTATTCTTGAATGTTTTATCCCCGATGATCAGTATATTTTATTACATAAATTTAACAACTCTGCTATTAACTACTAGACAAAATGTCTTTAAATCTGAGGTGGGAATGGAAGACAAATAAAAAGATGATTTATTGGAAAAATTTTCTTTTTACACATTTGAACAGACGTTTTGGAGGATCTTCCCTCCTTCATTAAGGTTAAAAGGATCACTAAAGTAAGCATGTAATCTTTTCCTTCTTGTCTTTAAATTTTAAATATTAGTATAAAAAATTATTAAAACGCTCTCATAGTAAATTCAGTAAACGGAATATTTAATTATAATCTTCACATCCATTTGTTTTCATTTAATTTCACTCTGCTTATTTTTTGATTTTTCCAGATGTATCATGGCTGCTATATCTCCTGCTGTTGTCATTCCATGTCTCTTTGCTCTTCAAGATAAAGGATACGGACGATCTAAAGGAGTACCCACTTTAATTATTGCTGCAGCAAGTTTTGATGATGTCCTTGCTATTAGTGCTTTTGGAATTGCTCTCAGTATTCTTTTCGCTTCAGGTGGGAATGAAAAAGGAAATCTCTGATTTACAATCATAATTGAAACTCTATTTATAGAGATTTATTTACTCGAAAGAATTTGAAACTTTTTACAAAAAAATAAAGATATAATAGGAATCACTAAAAATAAAAAGCGACTAATAAAGCTAAAATTATAAGAAAAATAAATTAACATATATGGGAGAGATTGGGTGAATGGTGATCATCTAAATCTAAGCATTGTTCTCTCTTACACAGTCATTTTAAAGCGAAATAAATTTTTAAATAATTAAGCCTCATTCTACTTGAACAGATCTTTACAGGGATACCTCAAGATATTTTTTATTTTAAAATTCGAACGCCCTCAAAATATACGAAAATTTTAATACGATTTTTAATTTTGGGTAAGATTAAATTTCAAGTTTGTATCTCATTTTGTTTGCCAGCTACACTGCTCTGACAGACTGACATTGTAGAGACATTAATAAGATCTCAATTTACTTTTTTAAACGTAATACTAAAAAATATTAAAGGCGGCCATGTCAATATCCAGGGTCATGTATTCCCAAACTATGTATTTTGGTCACAGAACACTCTGGAAATTTTCCAAAGATCACGGAATACTTATATTTGAACAATAGCTTCCTGCCTTAGCCAGCCGGGGGTTAGTGTGTTAACTCCCCCCCCCCCCCTCCCCCAAGGTTAAGGTAAACATTGAAATTTTACAGGATATAAATAAACGTTCAATAAAAGTTTAATAAAAAAAATATTCTGATAAAAAAAGCAATCTGGGCATCATAAAGGTCATGCCTCTTACTCCTAGGAGTATATCCATACTCCCTAACTCCTCGGTAGTTAACTAACCCACCAACAGAAAAAAAATTCTGGCTACAGCCCTGAAATGAAAGAGAATGTTTGGTACTTCAGATTTTATTAAATGAAACAAAATTAGAAACTACTCTTCAGTGAATTATTTCGTCATTAAGTTGCATTCCAAAATTCACAAAGAAAATTTTTTCATTATTGTCATCTTTTTATTTTGTTTGATTTTTAATGTCTTTTCTAATTAATTTCGAATATTCTTTTATTTTAGGAGATTTAACGATGCAAATAATTCAAGGCCCGATTGCATTAGTCATTGGCGTCGTGTTTGGAATCATCTGGGGCTATCTCTCTCGTTATCTGCCAGAACGAAACGATGTAAATATGTTTATTCTTTGAATATATTAAACACAGTATTTCATAAGTATTAGACAAATTTATGTCTTATTTCTGCATTTTCACAAAATTAAAACCCATATTAAGGTATTTATAAATTTTTTTTTAATAAATTGATTAAAACTTTCGATAGTTGAATATTCAATCATTTGAAATAAACTATATTATGCACTGTTTAGAATATTTATTAAAACATTAAATTTGAGGGCGTCTTATATATTCGTTGTTAGACAGTACTTACATACATCAAGCAGGAGACAGTCTTTAATTTATTCTTAATAAACTAAACACATCTGCTACTGCAAAAAACCTTTTAATTATTAAATATTATCGTCTTAAAGATTTATTGTGAAACACTGAAAATTTTTTCATTGATTTATTGTTTAAGCAACGTTTCATCTTTTAATTTTTGGTCTTCATCTGGCTCAACATATAGAAAACATTTTTGTTATTAGAGATGTACACATATATAACAAAAATGCACAGTCAGAAACGATTAGAAATCAAGCTCGCTCATTTTTGACATGTAAAAATACTTAGATATGGTACTATAAAACACCACAATTTATAATGTAAAAATACTGTTTAGTATTGATTTCTAATCATATTCTTTTGTCAGCGCATTGAAGAGAAAGTTATGGGGGTTTGAAATGAATGAAAAAGTGTTAAAAATTTCAAAATTTTAACCTGTATCAAAAAATTGCGATATGATTGAATTTTTAGGGATTCCAATTTCTATAGTTTTTAAGGAATTTGGTGTTGGTACTTGGTGAAACATTTTTTAAAATTATTGGATACAAAATACTTGGTAGGTTTCACATTAAGATATAAAAAATAAAACAAATTTATTTTTGGAGAATCTTTAATCTCGATATATATATTTCGGGTGACTAACCCATCTTCAGGAGAAACAGAAAGTAACTCCAAAAATAAATTCGTTTTATTTTTTATATCTTAATGTGAAACCTACCAAGTATTTTTTATCCAATAATTCCAATTTCTACTGTATTTAGGTGTAAGAATCAGAAACAGAAACTCACTAATACGAACAACTTTTCAAAAGTTAAATTTCGCTTATATTCAAGTTTTAAAAATACTAGTCATAAAATCATTTGAATTGAAATAAACAAACTCTATTAAACCTTTTAAAATAAAAGATAAATAAAGGATCCTTTCATAAAATTTTAAATTATATTTATGTTTTTTCTAGGCGCATACGGCCTCCTTACGAACTTTTATGATTGCAACTGGTTCTCTTCTTTCGATTTTCGGCAGCGAAGCTATTGGTTATGAAGGCGCTGGAGCACTCGCATGCATTATTTCCTCTTTTATCGCATGTTATGGTTGGCGAACAAATGGCTGGTCAGATGAATTGGTAAACCATCGATTAAAATTACAATTAATTATTATTTTTAAAAAAATATTCTTCATAACATCAATTTTTAATTATTTTGATTAGTTATGTCCATCGATTAAATTATTAAAGATGTTATCGGGAAATGGGGACTATATTTTTTATGCAGATAATTTATTTTTTATTGCCAGCGTTCGTCAACTTTGTTGACTTCTTCAGGGCTCAAATAGCTAACTTCCCTGCATATTTGTCATTTTTATAATTATTCTTTTTTAGTAAACACATCAAGGCAAGTCATCGACATCAATGTATAATAAGAAAGAATAATTATTAAAATGACAAATATGCAGGGAAGTTAACTATTTGAGCCCTGAAGAAGTCAACAAAGTTGACGAAACGTTGGTAATAAAATATAAATTATCTGTATAAAAAACATAGTCCTTATTTCCCTATAACAACTTTAATAATTTAATCGATGAACATAACTATTCAAAATAAATTAAAATAAAATATTTTCCACAGATAATTAAGGATATGGGACGTTTAGTCTAAAAGTTGAGGTTTCTTCTACTATGTCTGTCTGTCGAAGCTTGTTAACTAAACAGGATAAAAACTTGAAATTTAGAAGTTAGTAGAAGTACCATTTATGTATTTATTTTCTCCACAAATAAAAAATCATATTAGTTTAGAAATGGCTTAAAATTATGAAAAAATCCACAAATTCACTCACTCTTTCCATAACAACGATAAATAATAACGAAATTGTTATCTCAATAATTTTGGGAGTTGGTATAAAGTACGGAACCCGCGATATTCGGTCCTACTCGGACTTGGTCGGCTTACTTCTTTTTCTACACACACACAGGGGCGGATATATATATGGACTTTTTGGGCTGCAGCCCAGGGCTCCGTGGATATAAAGGGGTGAAATATTTTATTGTCCTAATTTTTTTCCTATACCGTATACATCAGTATAGAAAACAGTTTTTTGACAAAATAGCAATTAGTTTTATTAATTAGGTGGGCCTCCAGTAGTGTTAGCCCAGAGCCCCACAAATTCACGGTTCACCCCTGCACACACATATAAGATTATTATAATTATTATAACTTGTTACGTATCTCCTCTCTTTTTATTTTTCATACAGTTAAAAATTATTATTCACTTTTCTATTAATATTTATTACTTATTAAATAAATTTAATTTACTAATTTGTTTTTTTTTCTTTTAGAATCCAGTTGCTGATTTTTTCAAATTAATTTGGAGTATGTTCCAGCCAATTCTCTTTGCATTGATTGGGACTGAAGTTGATTTATCAATCTTGGATGGCAATGTTGTTGGATTATCAATTGCTAGTATTTCTATAGGATTACTGGTAAGAAAATCGATTTTGTTAAATTTTGGGAATTTTTTAATGGTTAGAGTTGGGTGAAAAAATTAGTCTGATACTGTATCATTTATTTCATTTAAATTAGGTGAAGTTGACCTTAATTTTGAAAAGCTCAAAAATATATTTAGAAAATTAAGACAAAAATCAATTAAAATTAGAGAATAAAGAAAAATCTTATATCAGCTGGGGATCGATGAGTTGTTTGTTTGAATAAAATAATAAAGTCGCTGATATTCTCGGCAAGAAAAACCTTATAATTTTCATTTATTGAAGCTTTTTTAATTTAAATCTTGAATTAATTTTCATTCTATATTTTATATTCATATAACATTTTTTAAGTCTAATTTAATATAAGTGTATTTATTTATTTTCAGTTCAGGATCATAGGTTCTATTTTCATTGCAATGGGCGGAGATTTCAATCTACGTGAGCGGATCTTTATTTCTATTGCCTGGTTTCCAAAAGCTACTGTACAGGTATATACCTTTAGTTTGATTTTAAATAGTGCTCCGGGCTGGAGAATATTAAATGAGTTTATTTATTCCGGAGATCCTGAAAGGGCCAAGAAGTCTATATATCTATTCTTAAGAAATCACGAGAAATTTTCTTTTACTAGATTAGAGCTGTCATGGATAATTTTTGCTACATATCACAAGGGTTGTTTTCACCTATTTGGAAATTGAACACGTGCGCCAAAAATGCAATCCTGTCCAATGGCTCTGACATGTAATAACATGTAAAAAAAAACGAGACCCAATTAGTATCGCTACAATGTCTGATTGTCTGTCCGTGTCACAGCAATGTAGCTCATAAACTAAATAGTATACATGGTTGAAATTTACTAGTTACATGTATTCATTTTCCACAAATCAAAAATGTTAATAAAATATTCTAATCAAATTATTATTTTAGGCCGGTCGAAAAAAAAAATATTTTTTCATCATATAGTATGAGTTATCTCTGTAAAGATTTCTCTAAAAAGAATTTAATTTTTTTTAATTATTTAGACGGTGTAAGAGAGCTCCAATCTGACCATTTTAAGGTAATTTGTGTACCTGTCTGCGTTTATAAACGGCTTAACTTAAAATTATGAAAAATTCCATAAATTCACTCATCCAACGAATTTGATATCTCAAGTATTTTGAAAATTATAAGGTTCGGAATCCTCAATATGCAATTGGCCGGCTTAATAAGTGTCCTATCATCGGTATTATTTTTGTCTGCATACGCAATGTAGACAACTCTATTGATATTGGTCACAACTCAGAATATTTCCTTTTTAGCTATCTTCAATAAAAATATACAATAAAATAAAAAATCGTGAAACACTATTGAGATTGGTTCAGTTTTAAATATGCCGACAGCACACAGTGTTTTAGAAGATTTGGATGTTTCCACTATCCCATGGTTGTTGTTAAATAATACGTACATAAATTAGGGTTTCAAAGATGCTAATATGATAGAAGAAAATCTAAAGGTTTTTTTAAACAAAAGCTGTTTTGGTCAAAGAGCTCATTTTTTATTCCGACGCCCGGAGCTCAAGCTGTCTTTGGATACGATGCTTTGTGTTGCGGTCATTTGTTCCAGGCGGCGTTGGGACCAATTGCTCTGGATATACTTCGAAATTCATCCAATCCTGATCCTGTGGAAATGGATTACGCCTGGAAAGTTCTCATTACCGCCGTCCTCTCCATTCTGATGACAGCACCATTAGGAGCCATTTTGATTACATTTTTTGGACCCAAGCTACTTACAAATGAAAATATTAAACCACATTCAGATTCAAACAATATGGAAACTGCCGGAGTATCATCTAATCTATAATGTTTTATGTAGTTTTAATTTTTTTACAATGAATGTACTTATTTTATAAAATGATCTATAATTTTATTAAGATATAGGATTAGATAGGGACGTATCCAGAGGGGACCATGCACCACACCTCCCGCCGAAATCATTCATCTGACTATTATATAAATGCGAATACCCAAAATTCAAATATATAATATCTTCTAAATTTTATTTATTATATATATATAAGGATTTGTGAGAGTTTACTTGTCGAGGTTAAGCGGACGTATGGCTTTTCTAATAAAGAAGATTAATTTTTTTTTCTTTGTGTAGAATATTTATTATTGGCCGAACACCATGGTTAATAGGTTTCGGTCTACTGAGAGACCATTGTCAAGGCCTGAAAACAATATATATTACAAAATTACTTTGATTAAATTTATATACAGTGTTAAATATTTAAAACATTAATACCTCCATTCCAAATAGACTCTCGTTCCCAAAAATAAGCTAGGAAACAAATTTGGAATTGAGGTATTAATGTTTTAAATTTTTTACACTATATAAATTTAATCAAAGTAATTTTGTAATATATATTTGACACTGTATCTATATTGTTTTCAGGCCTTGACAATGATCTCTCAGTAGACCGAAACCTATTAACCATGGTGGTCGGCTAATAATAAATATTCTACACAAAGAAAAAAATTAATCTTTTTTATTAGAAAGACCATACGTCCGCTTGGCCTCGACAAGTAAACTCTCAAAAATCCTTATATATTTAATATATCTTGCCTGGTTTCCTTTATAACAGTTTATTTATTATTCCAATATTAAATTATCTTAGTATAGTTCAATGATTAAATTAAAATCAATATGAGAATCAGGGTATAAAGGACCTAACAATCAATCATGATTGGTTGCTCCTTTATCCCCTGATTGTCATATTTATTCCAATATTTTTATATTAACCCTAGTAGCACAATGTTTCAAACTATACATATAGTAACTATATTGTCCCTATATAGATTTTGAGATATACTCACAATATTTTCGAAATTCTCCCCATTTTGTGCACCAACTCGTTTATCCCTATGACTTCTAGAGTCTGGAACTTTCTTTTTGCATCCGCCTTTGCTGCAATATATAACCTTCAGTCGACAGATAGATTCGACTCCGACCTATTCCTTGAAATTATTTCTCTTTTTCTTCTTTACACAATGCAAGGGTCCACCCCCGGACTACAGGAGTTACACCTTTTTGGTGCATCTTCTTGCATCGATATCATAAAAAAAAAATATCTATATAATTATAAATATATACGGGGAGTCGAGTAGCTCAGTCAGCTAACGCACTGGCCTCGCTTCGGCATCGATCGGTTATGACGATGTTGGTTGGAGTGGAGGTCCGGGGTTCAATCCTGGCTGGCAAATAAAAATTTCTACCGGCTGAAAACTCGGCTCTCTCACTAACCCTACTAACATTCTACTTATGTGCTGTCTAAATGGGCTTTGTTCCCGGTGACATAAATAAATAAAAAATAAATAAATAAATAAATACTTATATTCTGGATACGTCCTTGGTATTAGACATAGAAATAAAACATTTTAGAGATCAATGCTTCTCAAATTTCCTATGTTCATTACCGGTTTTATTTTTAATCCGATTATCGCTGACCAGAATTTTTTTATAAAATTAATTTCAAATCTGAATTTTTACAAGACAAATACAATAATAAAAATAAATTTAATTGAAGATGGGTAAGAATTTGGATGAAATATCTTTTTTTCAAAAACAAATTCATTGAAAAGGTATAAGAAAATGAAAAATAAAATAGTAACAAAATTAGTAATTGTCTAGTTATGGTTTCCCTCTTTATTCTAATGTTAACGAATTTTAATTTATTAAATAGATTCTTTCATGTCATTCAAAAGGAAAACATTCTAAGTTACTGAATAAGTCGAAACTTTCTATTTTGATTAATTCTTATTTTTGCAAAAAATGATTTTGTCTTCATTCCTACGAATCTTCAATTAAATTTATAATTATTAATGAACGTCATTCTATAATAGAAATAAATTTACAAAAAACAAATAATGCAATTACTCTATGATATTTTAATTTGAAATATAGTAGGTATATATAGAGCTCCTAAATTAATTATATCTAAATTAAGGTAAACTGAGCATGATGAAAATTGTATCTTGAGTTTTCAAAAAAAAAAATATATGTTACTTAATTTAGGAAAAATATATTAAATTTCAACAAGAGTGATCATAACGCTTTTGAGATATCAAATTTTTAAATTGCGTTAATTTACTCAACAGCGTCTTAAGTAAATTAATTCATCTTATCTAGAACTAACGATCGAATGATTTTAATAATTACCTATTTGATTGAATACTCATGGTTACTTTCTAAGTGTAGGTTTATTAAAAAAAAATTGTTTTTAAATTTACAATTAAATAAATAATTATTGTATCGATTTCATGATGTTTAATTGAAAAATTATTCTTGGGAATCGGAACAAAATTTTTTTATAATTAATTATAAAGCGTTTATTTTGCGACTTTTCGCCTCATGCCTTCCTAAATAAATAGTGTATGTAGTTATAATTTAACTTTAAAAATTGTCTAGCTCTTGATCAGAATCGAAACGTCGCGTATTAAGTGCTTTATAACTAATTGTAAAAAAAAAAATGTTCCCAATTCCCAGGAAATAATATTTCATTTGAAATTAAATTTTCAAGTAGGGTCTTATGTGTGACTGCTAACATTATCTAACAAATAAAAATATATTAATTACATATCTAGATATGTTAAAAAAATTTTAAGAGTAAAAAATAGAATTTCAATAAAATAATATTGGCTGTATTTAAGAAAATATGAAAAATATTTATATTTTTTTTCACTTATTTGATTATTATAATTTTTAAGGAAAAAATAAAACCGACTTCAAAAAATTAAATGCAACAAATAAAATACACTAAAAGGTATAAAATAATTATTATCTTATTTAGTTACAACTAAACGACGAAATATTAACATGAAATTACTTTTTGAAGTCGGTGCCAAACATATACCTTTTATGAATCGCACTCGACTGATCTTACTTAGTACGTTTGGAGGGTATGCTCGCTTATAGGTATAGTTTGTTTGGTACGGATTTCAAAAAGTAATTTCATGTTAATATTTGGTCGTTTAGTTGTAACTAAATAAGATAATAATTATTTTATACCTTTTAGTGTATTTTATTTGTTGCATTTAATTTTTTGAAGTCGGTTTTATATTTTTCTTAAAAATTATTTTTATTTTTCTCTTTTTAGTGATGTTATTAATAGTGATCATATGATCAGAACTTGACCAAATTAATATGGCACCATCCCTAAGATAGCCCCTTTACAATAAAAAAAGAATTATCGAAATCGGTTCATAAACAAAGAAGTTAGGCCTGTACAAACCTAACAAAAAAGGTCTAATACCAATCAAAAAAAAATGGGACCAATCGGAAGCTAGACTGAACCCAATGCAAAAAAAATTTCAAAATCGGTTCACAATTGGCGGAGATATGAGGTAACATAGACAAAAAAAAAAAAAAAAAAAAATCAGTCGAATAGAGAACCTCTTCCTTTTTTGAAGTCGGTTAAAAAGAATAGTAACTACCACTCATAAAACCATTTAAAATAGTAGGTACTGTCAATATTATTAAAATTTAAATATATTTTTCAAGGCAGAATTTACTATATTATATACATTTTTTTTCGAAGCCGTTAGTTACTATTTCTATCATGATCAACTTATCTTAATTATGAGCACCTACCTACGAAGAAGTCGAAAATTGGGTGTCTGATTGGTTTGCTTCAAAAGACAAACATTTCTATTGGAGTGGTATCCACAAATTGCCAGAAAGGTGGTCAAAATGTGTAGAAAGCAATGGTCAGTACTTTGAATAAAAAAATTTTTACTTTCCCATTAAAAATTAGTGTCACAAAAAACGCTCAATTCATACCGGTATACCTAGTATATAGCTAAATTCTTTTTAAATTAGAAAAAAAAAAATTATTATACTTGATTGTCTGAATTATGATGAATTATCAAGATATTTTTAAAAATAAAACAATATAAATTTTTACTGAAATCTCATCGCGGACTACGAATAAAACTTTTGGAAAAGAGCACAATTTGAGTTGCATTGTTATTTAAGGCTTTTTTTTCTTTCTTTAAATTATATACCTATATATATTACATATTTTCGCTTGAATCTACTTATTTTTATTAGATTAAAACGATTATTTAAATTTTAACGAGACTTTTACCTCTAAGGGATTTTTTCATTTTTACACTTGTACTTATTTTTAATTTACTTTTAATTTAAATAAAAATAATTTTATAATGAGGAATTTTATTATATAATCTCTACTTATACAATTTTATATGATTTTAATATTTTTTTTTTATTTATTTATTTAATAAAATATTTTATTTTATTTAATTTTTAGTTGAATTTATTTTCAAAAGGATACATTATCCCTTTCCCATCAATCTAATTTGAAAAATGATCAATCGCTTTCTCCAGGAGAAGCATCTCGACTTCGAGTAAAAATAAATTATGAAAAACACAATAAAGAACAGAAATTGTAAGTAAAATATAAATTTAATCTATTAAAAACATTAAAACATTGCTCTACCAGCTTCAAGCATAAAGAAGATGCAGCCCATATGGACTTCGAAAGACATGAATTACCGAAGAGAAAGAGTAGAGACTTAGGTGTCGATGCACCCAGGTCTTGAAGGTTTGAAGGTTATAATTGCCGTGAAAAAGCGAGTGGTTTGAAAAAGAAAACCAAGCCTATATGCAGCAGCTTTTGCTACTGAAGTAATGTGGTCTTTCCAAGAAAGGTCAGACCCCAGTGTGACAACGAATATTGAAATTGTCTACGAATCATGGATTAGTTTGTTAGATTCTAAATTCCGGAGAACTTGCTCATTAATGGCCTTTTCCATGATTTAGAAAGAACCGAAGTGATAACGATTGGACAGTAAGGCTAGGCACACACAGTCGATTTTCAGTCGAGCGATAGTTTAGTTGATGACATAAATATATTAAGTTTAATATGTAGGTGCATACACAACACAACTGCAGAACAACACGATTGTTTAATCAAAAGGAATCGATGAGCACTTATGATAAAAAAATCGAGCTTAGTTAATTAGTTAGTTATAAATTGATAAATCATCACGATTTCAAACCAACCCAACTAAATTGTTGCATTGACTGAAAATCGACTGTGTGTCTAGCCTAATTAGCTACATTTGAAGAATCCTCCTTTTTTCTAATAGGTTGAATTTTAACTATTTTCCAGCTCTCCGGAAATGTCCAAGAACTACTGTATGAGATCTTTAAAATTTTGGAAAAAATGGAGCAAGTTCAGGAGCGCAAATTTTAAATACAATGGCTAGAGTGCTGTCTTGACCGGCGGCTGAATTGACTTTTAAGAATTTAATTACTTTTAATATTATTGGAATCCTTAATTGAATATCCGACATAATATTAGTGCTAGGGGTATAAAACGGAGGGTTAAGTCCCTTGCCGTCTAAGCTGGGATTGGACGCTAAGAATAAATCGAATGCTTTGTCGAGGTCGTCTGTAACTATTGAGCCGTCAGAAAGTTCAAGAGGAAAGCTACAAAGAGTAACGGATTCAACTACTTAAAGTACTTGTAACTAGTAACTGCCCAGCTCTGGCTGTTGAATTGCTGCAACCTCTTCCGTTGAAATGTGGGACTTGTTTACAAGCAAAGCGCATGCAACATCGTCATTCAAAAATGCTCGTAAACAATATTTTGCAAAGACCCTCCATATTGGTATTTCTCTATTTCCATATCGTATGTATTCAAGGGCGGATCCAGGAATTTTTTTATGGGGGGGGG
>JALMQS010000187.1:2116162-2163754 GCA_024734495.1 Forficula auricularia
CATTCATTTTATCTGTCATTTTAATGTCATGTATAAAAATATTCAATCTCTTTCAATGTTGTCAAATTTCTCAAACGAGCACGGGATTGGCTAGATTTGGTACAAAAACAGCAAAAAGTGTTGGCCTTATGAACTATGAATCCTTATTGACTGTTCTATATACTTGAGCATTAACTTTTTGCTGGTATTGTCGCGAAACAACTACCTTAAAATAAAAAATAAAATAAAAAAATTGTTATAAATTCCCTGTCAATTTGGCCGCCGTTTTTTGGCCTCTGCGTGCGACGCACGTGTTGCACTCCCGCCAGGCACGGGCCTGTATGGTGGGGGGGGGGGGATCCCCCCCCTGGATCCGCCCTTGTATGCATTTAGTTCTAAAAACGTCATTGTAGCTCACTATGAATGAAATAATATAATATGAATTTACATGATAGAACCTTATTCACATTTTTTTTAATAAATAAACAAATAGAAAAATAAACAAAACACTAATCATATTTACTGTCTTCAAAATGGGAAACTAATGGAATCTCATGAATCTTGGATTAGCGTTAATAGAGCATTTAGAGAATTAAGAGATAATCTCAGGTAATTTTAAATTCACTTAAAAATCAAAACAAAGACATAAAACAATCAGTTTTAATCCAAAATCTCATCCTTTTTTTCTGAATGCAAGAATCAATGGGCTACTTGCATGGAAATTATTTTTCATCAATAAGCTAAAAAAACCTTTACTCCATTTAAGATTCGAGTAACATTAAAAACAATTCTTGTTAAAGGATTTTGTGGTGTTTAACAAGAAAAAATGAAATAAACATAAGTTTTAGAAATTATATATAACGAGCTATTCACTATCCTTGGGAGTTTACATAACACACATGAATCTTATGTAAGCTCCTGAAGCCCGAAATATAATGAGTTTTTCTAACTTGGGTTTATTTTATTTTTTATTGTGAGACCCTTCCGGATCCTTTAACTTTGATTGAATAATTCTTCTCTACAAACCTACAATGCATTCCCTTCGTTTAACTTGGGTTCAATTCCCGAGAGGGTGAAATAATCTCTTAACACTTCGAATACAATAGTTGACCATCTCTTGTGTTTTCTAAAGTAATTGATGTTGTGCTGGTCAATTGCATGTGCTTGAAACGTCCAATTAATCAATCAAAAACAATAGATACTTTAATTAATTTTTTCCATCCTCCCTATTTAAAATACTTTATACTATTATATTTATTATTTATTACATTAATAAATAATTAATCTCTCTCACTTGTTTTTATTTCAGTAATAATTTTCTGAATCGATGCCTGATCGGATTCAAAACGAAATATCCAAGCTGGTGTATTTCTTGGGAGCTTATATGCCGAATAGTGGCGATAGCATTGATTAATTTCGCTCTATGGACAATTGCTTATGCTTGGATTGGAGAAGATATGCTTCCACCTGAGGGTGCCATTTGTAGCATCTATTTAATAGCATTATCCGCATATGTTGCCGGTACGCTAGTTGGCAATTTCACCCCAATTCCACCAATTCTTGTGATGCTATTAATTGGAATGTTATACGCAAACATTGGATTATTAAAAGTCGATGACAGTCATATCAGAATTATAGCCGTTGTAAGGTAAATAAATATATCTTTTTTCTTTTTTGATCATATCTTTTCATCTTCAAATTGTGAATTAACAAATTCGAATTGAGAATAGTCATTTGGAAATGAGGAATCTATATAATATATAGAACAAATGGGTCTATTTTCTTTATATTATCAATCAGATTAAATCCAAAACGTCGCATAAAATTAACTTGATGTTTAGGTTTAACACTAAGGCTAAAAAATACAAAATAGACTTGACAATCTTTTGTGAATCGTAGGCTATAAGATATTCTTTATATGATTAGGGTAGGGTGAAGTGTCCTAAAAATTAAAATTAATAAATTTTCACACCCTGCTGAAATTTACTGAAGAAGAGGTCCTTATTTTAAAGGGTGAGTGATTATTCCACGAGGACCTAATTTTTTTGAACCACTCCCTCCATTTATATAAAAAATAACTAACAACTTCCTAACCAAACCTAACCACATGGAAGATGTTAAGCTTTCATTCATAAATTAATTCCTGTGAATCCATTGTAATAGACTGATGAAGAGGGCAAAGCCCTCGAAACTATAGTCTCGTTATAAATAAATAAAATGTATAATTCCAGCAGAAGACACACTCTTTTATTGTCTCCTTCAATATATAAAAATTCTGCTACTCTCGGCAAAAAAACTTTCAATTTAACAACTTCCATTAAACTTTAGGGTTTATTTTATATTTATTTATTTTTTCTTTTATTTCATTCAGCAATCGAGTTAAATTCAAACAGAAAAACTTTCGGGTTAAATCTAAACTACAAGCTTATTTTAAGTGACTTATTTGAATTTAACACGATTGGTAAAAGATAAAACAAGATAATAAACCTGAAAGTCTTAAAGAAGTTACTAGTTATTCTTTATACAAATGGAGGGTATTAATGTTATTATAAATAAATAAACGGGAATTAATTCTATAAAATATGAATGTTTTTTTTTTTTTTTTATTTATTTAATGTCACCGGGAACAAAGCCCATTTAGACAGCACATAAGTAGAGTGTTAGTAGGGTTAGTGAGGGAGCCGAGTTTTCAGCCGATAGAAATTTTATTTGCCAGCTAGGATCGAACCCCGGACCTCCACTCCATCATCGTCATAATCGATCGATGCCGAAGCGAGGTCAGCGCGTTAGCTGACTGAGCTACCCGACTCCCCAATATGAATGGTTATTATTGTAGGATTTCATTCTCTACTCCTTTCAATGTAAAATGCTTTTTAAAAATAAAGATTCATTTTCGCCTTGAGAAAGACTCTTGATGTTTACCCGTCAGGATCTTTCGATCAACTGACAGGTGAACGGCGGAGACACGCCCCTTTTATAATCACAGGCCGCGCGCGCGGATATTTACGCATACGTCACCCTAAACCCCCGACCAATTAACCAATCAGTTTAATTGCTAATTAGAGCTTATAAAGGCGGCAAGCCTCTCGAAGAAAAATCAGTTGCTGAACCTCGTTGAAGGCGTCAACTCACGGAGGTGTCTATGTCATGACTCTCTGAAGCGAAGAAGTAATTGTATACACGTTGTGTTTGCCAAGAAATTGTAATGAAAAGGCAATAAATGCGGGCTTTGTGCTAATATTTTATTTAAAGCATATTTCTACCGCTTCTGTGCAAATTCGTATTTTAAAATAGCATTTTCTGGCTTTACGCCGCCAAAAGAGATTTTACTCTCTGAAGATCTACTCTCATCCGGCAAATATCCTTCTAACTAACCCATCGAGGGTTTTTGAATTCTTATAGAAATTTATATAGACATATTATTATATAATACTAGCTGATGCCCGGGACTTCGGCCCGGAGTCGCCTAGCCCCTGGCGGGGAACGTCTCGTTTTATGGTTAAAATTTATATAGATAATTGCTTACCTGTCCAAATTGATTTGATCAAAAATTTAAATATATTTAAAAAATAATAATAGTTTTAAAAATAAATTGAAAATGCAAATAATTATAGAATAGGTATTAAAACAGTAAATGAATTATATATTACTTGTCAAAATTGTTCCTTTAAACAAAAATAATATTGACAGTTGAAAGATTTCCAAAAATCTATTATCGGCCATCTTGTTTGTTTGCTTTTACCACCCAGAGAGGCGCTGGCGTTGTTTTCTCGAAAAAAAATATTTTTTACATGCCACAGGTGTGATATCTATAAAAACACTATATATAAAAACACTCGTGTATTTGAATGGAATGTTGTGTGAAAATTTCAAATAAATCGGTGAAGAACTTTCGGAGATCCTTCAACGTATCACTTAAGCGTAACAGTACATTTTTATTTATATAGATATAATTAAGATGAAAGAAATTAAACTAAGTAGGTATATCTTTTTGTCCACTTTTTTTTTTTTTTTTTTAATCGATTAATTTACGTTTCGGACACCTTCAATTGTTCATCCTCAGCGACCTCAGCACAATATCAATTTTTAGAATTCTCTGTTGGATCTCTAATTGATATTGTACGGAGGATAGAAGCTTGAAAGTCCAATTAATTAATTAAAGATAAAAAAAAAAGGCACAACAAATATAGTGCAGTTTCTTCCATCTTCCTAAATAAATAACTTTGGAAATCTCAACAGACTTCTTGGCTTATTATACTGTTCTCTTTTAACAATCTGGTTAAATTCAAACAAGCTTGTTTATTTGGATTTAACTTAATTACTAAAAGATACATAATAAATCCGTTTGTATTTTATAGATTTGGAAAGGATGGAGGTGTAGTTTAATAATGTTTAATATTTTTTTTTTCTTTTCAGATCATTTGCTCTTACAGTGATTCTAATTAGGGCTGGGTTGAGCCTCGATGCACATGCTTTGAGAATGTTAGGAGGCTTAGTGTTAAGGCTCACTTTTTTACCAGCTACAGTCGAGATTGTTGTTTTAGCAATCACCTCGTATCTTATATTGGGTTTTCCATGGTTTTGGGGATTACTACTAGGGTAAGTATCTAACAGAAACAAATAAAACATATTTATTAAATTAAATAATTACTTATATAGCTGGTTTCTAGGAGTGTTTGTACAAAAACTAACTGTAGGAAAAAGCAACATATTCGAATTCCAATATTTTCAAAAAATCTGATAAAACTAGTTTTCGAATTTTTACAAAATATAGCAAATGAATTTTATTATAAACATATAAAATTTTATAAATTTATAGTTTTTTTAACAAAGATAAAAGTAAATAAATATTATATGAAATATTCAATTTACTATGAGTTAAGATTTATAGGTCACTTGTTTCACATTAAAATTAAAAAAACACAGTTATAATTCTGTACTTTCCTGAAGATGAGCTTACATCCCGAAATATATATATTGAAAAAATTTACCTCTTTTATTTTTTACTTTACCATACAGGGTATGGTCAAGTATTTTGTAATCGTGCATGAAAAAAGTGGTTTTTTTTCGAAATATCTCAAAATTTTTGATTAGAAAAATTGAGCGAAACCATGGCATTTCGCTCTACAAAAAAGCTCTAATAAGTGAACATCGAAAAAATTATATTTTTCGAGATAATAATTGTTTTGTCAAAATGTCTGTTAGTCTGTCCGTCCGTTAGTCTGCGCGTTATCAAATTTTTGTGGACGAGCTAGCTCAAAAACTAGTTTGAATATCGAAACCAAATTTCACACGTAGTTTTGGTCCATTGAGATTAAGAGCTGATTAGATTTTGGTGCATATCGACCCAAAATTAAGGGGGGTGGAGGGGGGTTAAAAATTAAAAATATAGGCTCTTGATCCAAACTCAACCAAATTTTGTATACATAATTAGTGCGACCCCAGAAGTCTAAAAATGGAAAAACTAACCGCCCAAAATGGGTGGAGGGGGGGGGGGTGTAAGGTCAAAAAATGAAAATATAGGCTCTTGTTCCAAACTCAACCAAATTTTGTATACATAATCAGTGGGCACACAGTAATCTAAAAATGCAAAAACTAAACTCCCCTACATGATTATAAATAATTTTATTAAATATTAAATAGAAGTGAGAGGCCAGGTTGTATGGTAAAGTCAAGTGGATCACATCAGAACACGTCATCTTATTTAATTTTAATGTGAAACAATTGACCTAGAAATCTTAATTCATAGTAAATTGAATATTTCATATAATATTTATTTACTTTTATCTTTATTAAAGATGTTCCACCTTGCACCAACACCACAATCTCTATTAAGTTTTTTTAACATCTTATTCTTCTAGAATTTCATAGATTTTACACATATAGAATTATTTATTTGAAAGTTCAATAGAAAACTAATGTTTAATAATTTCAAATTGACTCAATAGAATTTTGCTAATTTTTATATGTTTCTGATTTTAGGAGCATAATGGGGGCTGTCTCTCCAGCAATCGTCATTCCATGTCTTCTAAGTCTCGAAGAAAAGGGCTACGGCAGATTGAAAGGCGTTAATACCGTTATTATTGCAGCAGCGGGATTAGATGATGTTTATGCAATTTCTATCTTTGAACTTTTACTTAGTATCACATTTTCTACCGGTGAGAAACTCAAATTATTAAATTAGAAAATCACAAATGAGTATCATCTTTTAGATCCGATGGAATGGATTTTTTTTAATTATATGTCAGAAAAGTTGTTAAAAATAATCCATTCCATCTGATCTAATAGATAGATTCCTCGACATTTCAGCCCCCGACAAAATATTCCCGATAAAACATCCCCCGACAAAATTTCCCACGACAAAATATCCTTCAGACAAAATATCTCATGACAAAATAACCCTTCCCCGCGTGAATCTTATGAGTAATGCAAATCGATTCCGGTTCCGTTAATATATATTCGGTTCGGTTCGGCGTCAGTCAACCGAACTGTCTAAATGCCAGCCCGAAAAGGAGCTATACGAACCCAACCGAGCCGAACTGAATATATATTAACCGAACCTCCAAAAGTTTAGTCCGGGCGGGGTGTGTTTCGGGCTCCCATTTTTTTTTCTAATCAAACACACATTGAAAACCGAACCAGCCAATCGTCGGGCGGGGTGTGTTTGGGGCTCCCATTTTTTCCTAATCAAACACACATTGAAAACCGAACAGCCAATCGTCGGGCAGGGTGTCTCTTTTGTATTCTCCCTTATACCGGGGAATATTTTGTCCTTGGGATATTTTGTCCTTTGTATATTTTGTCGGGGGCTGAAATGTCGCGGTACCAATAGATGACTCTCTCTTGTGATTTTCTAAGAAAATTTATATCTATTTCTATCGGCAACTTAAATTCTCTCAAATTCAAATTATTAAAGTTCGTCTACCTGCCGGGTGGGCTATCTAGTGAATTCACTCTCAATTTTTTTCTTTACTCTTTTTGGTAAAAAATGTCTGAGACGTGAAGAAAAATCATTTTTAATCATGATTTGTTTTCTATCTGTATGTGTGTCTATCTCGATTCCAATTCCAACTCAAGAACGGAAAGTTGTAGAAAGTGCTGCCAAAATATTTCTATTTTCATTAAATTGAAAGTTTTTTGCCGAGAGTACCAGAATTTTTATAAATTGAAGGAGACAATAAAAGAGTGTGTCTTCTGGTGGAATTATAAATTTTTAATTTATTTATAACGAAACTATAGTTTCAAGAGCTTTGCCCTCTTCATCAGTATTACAATTGATTCACAGGAACAAGAAACTATAGTCTCGTTATAAATAAATTAAAAATTTATAATTCCAGCAGAAGACACACTCTTTTTTTGTCTCCTTCAATCTATTTCTATTTTCAATTTTGGGCTCTAGCTTGAGAAATTCCAGTTCAAAAATACAGAAAACATCATTTTTTCATTGATATTATTATTATTTAGTTAAGGCCATATCATAATATAGATTTAAAAAAGCGTACCGAGTCTTGAAATAGTTTTTACTTTTTCCCTCAATTATTGTTGCATTTATATATTTGATTTAGTAAAAGAACTTAAGTTAGGGAGATAAATTGGGCCACTTCCACAATGAACGGTGGCCACGGTGCTGAGTTGGTCAAAACTTATATTTTCTTGATACTGACTAAGGGCCAGTTGCATGTCGGTTTGTAAAGTCTTTGTTAAAGTTTACAAAGGAGTCAAACCTTTGAATTCACCTTGTTCCCGGCGGGATAGCCAATCAGATGAAAGTGCGTGTCATCTGATTGGCCATCCGGACTGGCCCCGGGGGGTGAACCGCGATTGGAATTAGGTGTACACCTTCTTTGGAATTACTTGGAATTACTTTGAAATTCATTAGATAATCTATTGTCTTCTACTTCGAAGTGGAACTAGGTGTACACGATTTTAGTTCGCGGTTCACCCCTCGATTGGCCCTAAGTCGAGTCTGTTAATAATAAAATGTGCTGAGTGAAACGTAGCAATAGTTTTCCATATTCTAATAAAAATAATATATTACTCCTACAAGATTTCTGATTATATTCCATTGAGTAATCTATTTTATTAAAGAAAAAAAAATATTCAAACTAAGAATAAACTTGAAATTCCTTTATATGGATGAAACCCCAAATTTTGAATAATTCACTTATTTTCTTTTAATATTTCAATTAAATTTTAGTTATTAAGTGAGATTCGAATCATTTTCAATTTTAATAGAGTTCTGATTAGTATCATATAAAATATATTTATTGATTCAAAATTAGTTTTTTTAAACAAAATAAGACTCGTCTCTAAGTATCATCTAATTGTATCTTTAATATTGATTTTTTTTCTCTCTTTACTAGAGGAGATTATTTTCAAGATCCTCCGTGGACCTCTCTCCATTCTCGTAGGCATTGGTTTTGGCGTCCTTTGGGGAATAATATGTATCTTTTTTCCTAATAATGATGACGTAAGTTAATTTGTATTATTAATAAAAGTAAATTTTAAAATATGATAAAGAAGAGATTAAAAAAATAAGTAAATAAATAAAAAGAAGAGACGTGCTGAAACTCTTGCTAACTTTTCGACTATAGTTGAATGTATTGGCACTCTCAGGTCTTCTTTCTTTATGGATCCCAATAGCTGATATTCCTTTATCTCTTTTAATCTTTCTCTACTATTCTCGCCTTCTAAATTTTTTGGTATAAACTCTTTCGCCAATTTTGTCAAGTTTTTCATCTTCGATTAACTTAAGTGTTGTACAACACTAGGTGGGACCCAAGGTCCTATGTTTATATTTACACTAGCTGCAAGGCCCGCCTTCGGCGGCCCTCTTGCTTGCCAGTGGCCACGCCCCCTGGAACCCCTACGATCCCCCCACACCCACTACGCCACCCGGACTCCACCCCGCACCACCCCCTTCACCCTACTCCGTCTTACCTCACCCACATTCCACCCCCCGGACCCCCCGCATCCCATACCCTAACCCACCTCCGCACCCGTACCATCACTCCACCCCCGCACCCAGTTTTTGCATTTCTAGTCTTCTAGTGACCCACAGATTATGTATATAAAATTTGGTTAAGTTGGCTCTATGAATTTTCATTTTTTGCCCCCCCCCCCATTTTGGGTCGTTAGTTGTTGCATTTCTAGCCTTCTAGTGACCCACAGATTATGTATACAAAATTTGGTTGAGTTTGGTCCAAGAGCAAGAATTTTCATATTTTGACCCTCCCCCCTTTTTGAGAGGTTTTTGGGGGGAATTTTGTTGAACAAAAGTTTTCAGAAATTACATCCCCTACAACTTTGCTCATAATAAAATTTGCCGTAGAGTTAATAGTTTAGGATTTATTTGATAATTTTGATTCGTGCGCCCCCGCGCCCCCCTCCCCCCCTTGTGGGGTCAAAATATCAAAACGTTATATAGCTAAAAACGAAAGTTATAAGACATCTGATGTAAAATGAAATTTCATAATAATCCCTTCAGCCGTTTTGACGTGAATCGTGAGCAACTTTTCGCGGAACCCACGGAAACATACATACAGACAGACAGGAATTTTGTTAAGGGTGTTTTCGTTCATAACTTTGCTTGAAACGTGTGCAACCAAAATTTGGCGTGATTTGGACCAATGTACAGACAAAACCTTAATTTTATATATATAGATTGTAAAAATAAATAATAATCATTAAGATAGGAATTTGATAATATTTATAAAAATGGAATCCACTAGTCTCACAATATATACGGATCCCGTTTATATAAATTTTGACAAATTCCTGCTTTGAAAATGACCTTAAACTAAGTCAAAACGTTAGCAGGAGTTTCAAATAAAGAAATAAATTTAGCTACACATCGTTTCTGGTGATTTTTTTTTTTTAAATTCCATTTAAATTAAAAACCTATAAAAAATTTTTAAATTAGTTGTAGCTATATTAATATATAGTGTATTTACATATCGGAAGGATTTCTTCTCCTTGGTTAAGCTCGGATAGCAAGTTTTGCACTTGCGTTCGACCTCCTCCTTTCCCGAGGGGGTCAACTCTTCTGATAACAAAAAAAAAAAAAAATTTTTTTTAATATTGGCTTTTTTTTTTTTTTTAAATAAATTTAATACACCTCCAGAGTGAGTTATAATAAAATAATATTATTAGTAGAGTGTTATTTTGAATTTGGGTGTTTTTTTATTTTTAAACTTATAATTTTTAGAAAATAACTATTTTTTTTATTTTAATTCAAATTACAAACATGCAAATTATGTTCTAACTAGGATATCTGCCAAATGTCTTTGTTTCTTTTGCAGATGGTCCGTCTTTGGGCAAAATTTTTATAACACTTTTGCACATCTACGGTTCTTTTCAAAAACTTGAAGAATTTATAGACCTAAAACTCAGTCTCAGAAGAACAATCATTCGAATGGTGTGAATTTTCGGCTGAAATTATCATAGAACCATACTTTTTGTAGGCCAAATAGTGATTGTCACTGGCGAACGTTATCGTAACTCGGTAACTGTTTCTTATGGTCTATTTTGAAGAGTTTGAATCTCATCGACATTTTCTTTCAGCGCTGCTTAAGAAACAATAACTTTATTGCTAGTTCCCCGGCCATGTTATTTCTCGAAAATGAATTGCCGACCAAGTTCTTAAGATCTTACGCTCCTAGATTTCTTCCTATACGAACGTCCATTCGCACTCCATCGACGAACTCAATTTCTACAAGATATTGGTGGAATCGAACCGCTTAGAAAGTGACCATCTGGAAAAGAAGAACCAGAGGACATTTGCCAGATATTCCATATTTAGAGCGTAATTTGAATGTTTCTACCATAGAGTAATATAGAGTGGAAGGCTCCATAAGGAGCCAATGTATTTTAGCGTATACTAGTTACAGAGCTCTCTGGCGAGACCAGGATGAAACCATTTGGGCAATAAAATGGCGGAAACCGCTCTCTTCGGATCAAATTTTGGTGACATTATCAAGAGTAAAAATGCCTATATATATATATATATATATATATATAACATAAAGGGTATGTATCTTTTATCTATGACAAAGGCTTTGAATGTTCTATGATCTTTGGATAGCTCTTAAGAACTAAGAGTTTTCGCCCTGCAGTCGCTAGAGAGCGCTTTTTCTATATACGGTAGCCTTCCACTCTATATTACTCTATGGTTTCTACTTTTCGTTAGAATAAATAAACTTGCAATTTTCTAAAAATTATATGTTTTATTTAAAAATACAATTTCCAAGCTCAAGTTGGAATACTTATTTAAACAGAGTTCTTAGTAGATTAATAATAATCTTTTTTTTATTCTAGAATTATGTTACTACCTTCCGCGTAATTTTAATTTTAGCTGGATCTCTTCAGGCTATGTTCGGCTCTGAAATAATTGGATTAGAAGCATCAGGAGCACTGGCGATTATGATTTTATCGTTTGTTGCATACAACGGTTGGCGGCAACTTGATTTACCAGATAAAGTAATTAATATAAATTTTTAATTTTTAAATCAAATCCGAGCTCAACATTGTTGTTTTTCAGATTTTTGGGGAAATAAAACCACATAATTGTAATTTTTATTTCTTATAAATATCAACACAATACGTAACGCTCAATCTTCTTCAGCTGTGGTCGTTATCATGGCTATTGAAGCCAATCAATCTCACTATAACACAGTTCCAGTAAATTGCATTGGCATTTGAGCAGCACAACAATCATGATAATGATGACAACAGGTGATTAAAATGTTGTGTATTGTGTCAATATTTTAATATAAAGCAAAAACAAAATTACAATCATATAGTTATTTTTCAAAAAATTTCGATATACTATATGTTATATTTGAAAGTCTATCTTGAGTTTCTAATATTAATTAGTTTTTTAATTTTTAATGACACAGATTCTTAATTTTATTAGATTCGAAAGTGACTTTAATATGAAAAAAGGGAAAATAAACTTGAAACTTGCAGCGGGATTTAAATCCCCTCTCTCGGGATTGATCATCCACATACTTGGCTAGTCTAACCGATTCCTATTCATTAAAAAATACTTTTTAAGTCTAGTAGAATTAAATAAATATCTAGACTTTATTCCATAAACATTATTGACTAATTCTATAAAGTTTAATTATATAACACAAAGTAAATAAATGTATTCACTTTATTCAGAGCATTAGTCACTAAAGCCTATGAAAAAAGATTGAAATTATTTTTTACAAGAATTCGGAAGAAAAAAATATTTTTATTAATACCAATTATACCTATTATAATATAAATTTTATCAGAGATGTGGACACAAACTAAACAACTCAGTCGTTTCGTCAATTTTACTTCCACTTATTCATCAAGTAAAATATATATTACAAAAAATTATGAAATAGAATAGAGGCTACCAAATATTGTAATTTATATTTTATTTCTTGAAGAAGTCGAAAAAATATGTTAAAACGTCCAACTACAATTGTGTGATTGTTTTATTTTATTTTTGTCTTCTATCTCTGTGACACACATTTTACCTGGCAAAGGAATCGCCAATCTTCGATATTTGAATTACCAAAGGGAGGAGAGTAGTTTTTAGGGCTTAATATACAAATTAATAAAGTAAAGGGTGTGTAGTTTCACAGTAAATGAAATAAAACTCATAGAAGTTTATACAAACTCAATATATTTCAAATTATTAGTCCATCATCAGGAGTTTACAGGTTTTTAACACTGTTTTTAACAGTTTTTAACATGTAAACTCCTGATGATGGACTAATAATCTGAAACATATTGAGTTTGTATAAACCTCTTTGAGTTTTATTTCATTCACTGTGAAACTACACACCCTCTACTTTATTAATTAATATCATGTTTCACCTAAAACCTACACCACTACAGTCTTAAAAACTAACATTACAAAATCGGAGAGAGTATTAATTTTTTGCCCCCACTCACATTTTGGGAGGTTGAAATTATTTTGTAGATATTTGCAAATAAATAACTCTCAGTTTTTTAAAGAGTAAATGTATAAAAAAGCTAAAAAGTTCTATATTTTGCCCCCCCCCCTTTCGCACCCATACAGTCAATTTTGATAGTTGATTTTTACAGGAATAGTTTCTTAAAGTAATAAAGAATAACTCTACAAAATTTGATCAAGATCGGAAAGAGTTTTAATTTTTGACCCCACTCACATTTTGAGTTGAGGGAGGTCGGATTATAAAAAATCTTGAAATTATTTTTTAGATATTTGCAAATAAATAATTCACAGTTTTCTAAAGAGTAAATGTACTAAAAAGCTAAACATTTCTATAATTTGCCCCCCCCCCCTTCGCCCCCATACAGTCAATTTTGATAGTTGATTTTTACAGGAATAGTTTCTTAAAGTAATAAATAATAACTCTACAAAATTTGATCAAGATAGGAGAGAGTTTTAATTTTTGCACCCACTCACATTTTGGATAGTTGGGAGTCGAATTTCAAAAAATCCTGAAATTACTTTTTAGATATTTGTATTTAGAATTTTATTACGTAAAAATCAAGTAGATATCTTATCGTTCGTAATTAAAAATGCATAATTAGTGTAAACACATTGCAAAGATATTTTGCAACTTTTGACCCCTTTAGGGGTCGAATTTCAAAAAATCCTGAAATTAGATTTTAGATATTTTAATTTAGTATTTTTATAAGTCAAAAGCAAGTAGATATTTTATCGTCCTTAAGAGATATCGCATAATCAGTGAAAACACACTTTGCCCCCTATGACCCCCTTAGGGGTCGAATTTCGAAAAATCCTTTCTTAGTGAGCCCCTATGTCATAGATGTAATATCCTTTCCAAATTCCATGTTTCTATGACCAGTGGTTCTGGCTGTTTTGATGAGTGAGTGAGTGTATCGGGCAAAGAATTTTATATATGTACAAGCTGCGTCAGGCGTGCCTCCGGCACGCCGATCTACCTATGGCCCTCCGGGCGGGTGGCCCTGGCGGGCAGCGTCTCGAGACGGCCAAAAGTTTGTTTGCAATATAATTTTGTTCAACTGTATTTTAATTAAATATACTCGTATTTTATTAATTAAAAATCAGCTTCAAGAAATAATCTAACACATTGCGAAAGCAAAATAAAAATTCTGAGTGTGTCAAGCTTACGCACGACGGAAGTGAAACTTCTAGTATTCCTCTCTCTCTTTTCATTTCATTCTCTCTTTTTTTCTCTCTTACGTTAGTTTGAAGATTATAGGTTAAATAATTCAACGACGAAGCATAGATTTACTCTTTCTAATATTTTCTTATACATGAATGAATTTTGATTTATGTACAGTTCCAAAAATTCTTTTTAATGTTACATACAGCATTTTCATTTGTTTGAATGTTCAATAATAATTTTAGTGTTGAATGTGCTGTTTTTCCTCCGTCTAATAAAGTGGCAGCAATTCCAGATGATGTCATTTGTGCCAATATGAGCGAAATTAAAAATGTTTCCCTGTTCCACCTGGTGCATCCAAAAAAAGAAACCATCTTCTTGAGCAGCGACTGCATGCATAATTTTATCATAAAGTAATTTTTGTTCTGGTAACAATTTTGGTTCATTTGCTTGAACATATGCATTTAAACCATCAACATTGTACGATTGTTCACGTTGCATATCGCGATTAAATAAATCACTTACTGGCCGATTAACTGATGGCATCCCTAATTTAATTAGTGGTTGATTCGAAATGATCATGCATAAATCTTCCAACTTAATCAAAGATTCATTATATATTTCTGGCGAGAAATTTATATCTGGATCTCCTCGAATTCTACGTAGAGCATGTAATACATCTTCACTCATTGAAGCCTTATATTTTCCCCATAATTTAGGCGGGTTAGTTGGAAAACACGTTGTCAATAAAATGGCAAACAAACATCGTATTTGATGTGGCGATGAACCGAGAGCAGCATGGGCAAGAGTTGTATCCCAATGCGAATCTTCTTCTAACAATCGTAATGCTAGGCATGCACCATGATTCGTTGTATGTAATGCACTGAGATACTGGGAAATGTATTTATAATAAGAAACATTGATTAAGATTTGGAATGTTTCTTTCCGACAGGCTCAGGTTAGCCAACTAATAACAATAAAATAATCACATTTAAAAATATAAATTTTTCTTTTTACTTAAGAGAGAATGGTGTATTTCTGTGAAACAGTTTAATTCTAAAGTTTAGGGAAAACAAAATATATCTATAATATAATCATAATACTTCTTCAAGGCCTTTGAGAACAATGAATTAACCCACACCCATTGTCTGCCTGGGTACAAAAGAAAAGATAAACCTTTTTTAAAACCCCAATTGGCATTCTACCTGAGAATAATTATTTTAATTATGTAAAATCGTGTGAAATCAAATCAAACCGATTTGGCCCAAAATTTAGATAAACCATCTGGAGCACTAAACAAACATATGGTGTGAATATGGTTTCGATACGTTCAGTGGTTTAGGCATGGGTCGATCACGCACATACATACTAAGGATTATATATATATATATATATATATATATATATATAAAATTAAATTTACAAATTATGTCTGTATTCAAAATAGATTTTATTATCTTAAAAAAAAAAGTTTCTGAAATTTTGACCTGACTACCTGTATACCCCTTTCTTTTGTTAAGAGGGGTTTCATTGTTTAAGACCTGACCTTTCAGGGCAGGGATAATGTATTGTTTGCTTGGCCCTTTTAGAGGCTCTATTTCTATAGATCTTATCTGTCAATCAATTAAATATAAAAATAAAAAATAAAATCAAACCGATTTGGCTCAAAATTTAGATAAACCATCCCCAGCACTAAGCAAACATATGGTGTGAATATGGTTTCGATACGTTCAGTGGTTTAGGCGTGGGTCGATCGCGTACATACACACAAAGGATTATATATATATAGATATAGATGGTCTAAGTATCGAACCAAGCCTTCATTCATTCTGAACCTTGAATGAATTCTAAACCTTTGAGGATAGGCACGTTATAAATTTATATGAAACTACACTTTTTTTTTGGTTCGATCACATATGTGTACCGCATTTTGTGTATAACTTCCAATTAACTGGAGCCAAATAAATTCAGGCTGAAACATTTTATTCAGGGTGTTTTATTGAACCCAGCGCATTCAACTTTGGCTGATATCTCCTCCTTCATCTAATATATCTTTACAAAATTTCATGGTCACTTGATTCTAAACATAGTATCAACAATATATTTTAATCAAGAAGAATATTCTGAGAGTATCGATTTTTGAAAATTTTCAAAAATTGAATGGCAATGGAATGACTTCTTCATTTGAATATAAAAGACGAATTATCCATAACACCTCGGATTTAGTAGTTGAGTCTTGATTTTCTATAGAAATCTTAACTCTGCTACTATATCAGCATGTCTTAGATATAAAAATATGTAGTATTTTTTTGGGAGACTAACTGGTTGAATTTTAATGGAGAATTGATGGATGATCAAATTGAAAAATAAATTTTTGTTTATTCGGAATTTTATTTTTCAATATCCTTGGTCTTCTATCTATTTTCCATATTTAGGTAGTTCAGTAATATATTTATATACCTACCTAGCTAATGAAATTTCTAAAATACTCCTCCATTTATAGATTTTCATAAAACTTTTATTGAATTTGTTTTTTCTAGAATCCGATTCTCGATATATTCAGGATAATTTGGATTTGTGTTCAACCTCTTCTTTTCTCTCTCATCGGAAGTGAAGTGAAAATTGATATTATTGATTTAGAATTTCTCGGTTGGGCATCAATCTGCATGACCCTTGGTGTTCTGGTAAGGATTAAACATTTTCTTTTCAAACTTCTCTTCTCACTTAATAATAAGTACCTGGCCACCGAGCAATGCTCGGTAAATTTTTGCTTCAGTTAATAGCTATATATTAATCCCCTCTCCCCCCGGACCCCATCACTTCACCCCACCTCCTGCACCCTCCCACCCCACACCTACACTCCCACTCCGCCCCCGAAACCCCGTACCTCCCCCCGGCCCCCACCACTGAACCCCACCTCCTGCACCCCCACATCTACCCCCGCCCACGCCCACGCACCCAGTTTTTGCATTTCTAGCCTTCAGTGGTCCACAGATTATGTGTATATAGGTATATAAATAAATACGGTATAATTTTTTTTTAATTAAATAACAATTTTTGAGTTCATCAATTAAATTGTCAAATTAATATTTGTGGGAACTTAGCCTAAGATGAGACCGTGACAGATCGAATGTCCAACACAAAACCCTCCTAACCCGTGAATTTCATCCAAATCGTTAGAGCCGTTTTCGAGAACCCGGCCGGATATATATATACAAACTTTGCTCGTTTAATATAATAAGATAAGATAAGATAAGATTATTTTTTTGTTTCCTTTGTTTATCTAGCTAAGAAGTATCACCTGTTTGATTGTCTGCCTGGGTGGAAACTTCAACTTTAAAGAGCGTCTCTTTATTGCCATCGCTTGGCTCCCCAAAGCTACTGTACAGGTATTACTTTTTCAAAATTAAGTAAAAAGGACTTGAAAATCAATTAGAAAACAATTCATTGATCTAGGATTGATGTATTGAGATTGTAGCTGCGGTCTTTATAACGAAATGATTCGCTGAGTAGCCTATAAATAAGAATAAAGATTTACTCTTATTTAAAATTGAATATCATCTGAATCTCCTTATATCATAAGAATAAAACCTTCAATACAATAAAAAATTTAAAGAGGAATTCGATAAAGATGTCCTTTGCTTGAGGCAAATAACATATATGATTAAATATATATATATATATATATGTATATATAATTTTATTTGAAAGAGACCATAAGAAGGCTTGAATTTTATATTCAATTTTTTTAATTAGAAATATTTTATCCGTTCTTTCTTATAAGTTCAAATATATTTGAACGTGACAAAGCTTACTTAGAAATTCAAATTTGATTCTATATAATTGCGTATAAATTTATAATTTTTCTCATTAATATATCAAAGAATAATTGACCTATTAACGACATTGTTTTTGATCGCGCTTTTTGAAAAAAGATATACCATATATTGCGAGACTACTGCGGTTGAAGCTATTGGAGTCTGCGGAGTCTGGACCAGAGAGAAAAAGATATGATCCATCTAGCTTACAATCATTATTTCAAATTAGGAATATATAAGTTCAGATATTATTTTCACTCAATATTTGACAAAAATCACCTACATTTGATTCCCGATTGAATCAAATGTAGAAAACATACGACTAATTGCGTATTTTTACACATGACTAAAACGGATAAAATATTTCTAATTAAAAAGTGAATATAAAGATGAGACTCCGAAACTATTTAATCAAGTTATATATTAATATATAGGGTTGGGTTGGCCGAGTGGTTATAGAGAGCATGCATTCTAATTAAGCTAGCTCGGGTTCAAGCCCAAATGCAAACATTTGACCGGCTATAATCTGATCTCTTCGAGGGAAGGCAATGGGAAACCACCCATGTGAAAAATTTCCTCCCTATATATAATTGAGTATAATAATTTGGCCACCCACTGTATGTTGAATATGTGTAGAAATAGTCCCAAAAGATGTTTTCCGTTAAAAGTTTAAATACAATGACTTGTCCTTCAATCATTTCGTTAAAGAGATAATAGATCGATTTGTAAGTCCTTTTTGATTAGCTATCTCCAAGGGTTGATGGACTTGATGCTTTGTATGTTACTCTGTTTTTTTCAGGCAGCTTTGGGTCCAATCGCATACGATTTGGTGCGCACTACAACCAAAGATGAAGAACAACTTAAATATGCTAAAGGGATTCTGATGATGGCGGCCATCTCTATTGTAATCACGGCTCCTCTCGGGGCTTTATTGATGTCTCTCACCGGGCCATGTCTTCTTTCAAAAGAAGAGTCGGAAATTCAGCTGCCAAGAGATTTGCAAGACACTGTTTATGCACCTCACTTGTAAAATAATCATATCATTTATGTACAACTTTCAAACAATCTCTTTTCTTTATTCTTAGAGTGAATGAGATTACTTATATGATATTGAAAGAAAAAGAAAAATCGCATTGACGGTTTAAATAAAGTTTTTGTATAATTTTCATACATGAATTATACAATAAAGGAGGATTCGTAACCATGATTTATAAATTTAATTGATGATTTGTAGCGATGTGGACAAAATAATTAAATTTTTTTAAAAACAAAAATTAAACAGTGTTTTTATTCAAAAAGCTTGGCAAATTAAAAGTGAATGTAATTCTTTTTCCGAGTTCCATAGTCTATTCTGAGTGGCGGCAGCATCCTCTCCATAGTAATTTTCATGGGAAATTGTTCTCAAGGTTCGATACTATTTACAACAAAAAATTCAACTTTGATTAATCCTTGTTCTTATAACTATTTTTGTCCACATCCCTACGAATTTTGAATCGTTTGTTTATAATAGTAGTAATTACTTAATATATCAATTTTTCAGAAGAAAAAGAACAAAAATACTAAGTGTTATATTAAACGATCAATAGCGACGTTTCGCTGATTTATTCCAGCTTCTTCAAGCTCTATAAACAAATAAATACATTCAAATTATTCATACTCCCTTAAATTAACCCAAACATTTTATATATACAATCACCTTGATCAAATTTCTTCTAAACACTTTGTCAAATAGCTTATTTTTAGATCAAATTTTATAATGAATTGACACTTTTTTTAAATCAGTTGAGAATGTACAGTGAGTTTGTGAAGTTACTATCGCTACTAAATAAACAATGGTGTTATATAAGTAAAGTGTGTTCAAATCTTTATAAGTATAATGTATAATTAAATGGCAAAGCTAAATGAACCGACAAAGTGTTTAGAAAAAATTTGATCAAAGTAATTGTATATATAAAATGTTTAGGTTAATTTAGAGAGATGAGTAATTTGAATGTATTTATTTCTTTATAGAGCATGAAGCTGTAATAAATTAGGGAATCGTCGCTATATTGATCGTTTAAAATAACACTTAGTATTTTTGTTCCTTTTCCTCTGAAAAATTGATATATTTATACTTATTATGGAGCCGAATAACAAAAAAGTAATTAAGTACATTTTAAATTGAAAGTTTTTGTTCCGAGAGTAGCAGAATTTTTTATATATTGAAGGAGACAATAAGTACATTTTAATAAATAAGGTAACAAAAAACTTCCCTTGGAGGGTTCATGTCGTTTGGTTGCCTTTTAAATAAACTGTTTAACAAGATAAAATGAAAGAACTGTCTCTATTCAATGTACCCCTTTTATTATTAAACTGTAGAAAAGTTTCAACATAAACTTCCAAGATTAAACATTTTTAATGATAAATTCTCATCAGAATGCAGAATGCACCTCGTTTCGACATCGCAAATATGGAATGGAAACACTTGAAAATGAGTCCAGAATTTGGACTCATAACGTTATGTATTCTGATTGGAATATCTTATTATTATATAAAGGTCCTTGAAATAAACTTTAATTTTTTTAATTAAATATATGAATTTATTGTTAAAAATACTAGATATATGGTGTGTAAATGAATACAATTATTCTTTAATAACAATCTCAAAAAATTTATTAATTTATTGAAATAGTGTACCGCCCAGAAGGGAAAAGGAGTTATAGGTCGCCCTAAGAAAAAGATGGCATTGATTTGGTATAAACAGACCTGAGGTCTACAAAGGAAGAAGAAGATATGGTGACTATTATATTAATGAATTAATTGTATTCATTAAAAATCACTAATTTATTTTATAATATATACTGTGTAATTGTCTGGTAAATCAATCAAATAAATAAGAATAATTGATTAAATTACTGTATTTATTTATTTTATGTGAATATAAAACCCTTTATTGCTTTAATAATAAAAACAGTTTCTATGATGAAAGGAAGTGCTTCATTAACTCATGTGTATTTTATGCCCCTTTTTCAAATTTCTGCCCATAAATTGGACCCCTCAAAAAATATAAAATTTGCGATGTTATGAGAGAACCTTCTTCAAAAAAATCAAATTTCAACTTTCTACAGGGATTAAAAGTGCTTCATTTAGCTATGTAGAGCTCTTTTGAAACACCCCTATAACTTCGCCCCTAGAAATTTTATATTTTTCTCAAATATAGGGGACCTTCCCTTTTTTGTCCTAAAATTTTCAATTATCGAAAAACACGGGAGGGATTTTAAAAATTAATGTCTTTAAAACCCCAACAATTTTATATACTATAGTACATAGATAGATTTTTAGAACCCGCCCTATTACTCAGCCCCATTATGAGAATTTGGTAATTATTTGATATCTCCTCTCTTTTGGGCAACCACCTTTACTGTTGAAAATTTTTAATTTTCTAACATGAATATGTAGAAATGTCTCTGCTGGAAGAATCCTTGTTTTTCCCATTTTATGTACTTCAACCCCTATAACTGAACCCCATATAAAAACAATTTTGATTTGCAATTTTTTATTAATTAAGGGTAAAATGGCCTTCTATTAGAGTAATTTTGAACTTTCTATTTTGAATGACAGTTTTTGAATTTGCCAGTATTATTTTTTGCCTTTTTTATGAAGAAATCGATCCTCCATTTTTTTGAAAAAATTGTTGGTATAATAAATTCAGGGACGAGCCGCCGTCCATATGTGCAAGTTCATGCTGCGAAAGGCAGCGCCAAGCCCTTAAAGGCGCCGTCAGATGACTGGTAACTTAAATTTTAAAAACTTTTTGAAAATTTACAACACACACACAAATCAACATATTTACATAAAAATACAAAATTATCTATCAATATCAATAGTGAAATGTTACCGGGGCCTTTTAATAATAATAATAAATCTGTGCTTAAAAAAGAGAACAACAACCAAACAGTATTAGCACAACATGCGCGGACTGAGGGTCATAATTTTGATTTTGAAAATTTTAATATAATTGACTATGAAAAAAATAAAACAAAACGTTTTTTCAAGGAATCGTGTTTCATCCAACAAAGCCTAAAAAACACAGTAAATTACAAGGTAGACACGGGCTTTTTAATGAGGGAATATAAAATTTTAATAGAAATGACAAATAAATAAACATTTATGCTTTTTTTATTAATTAATTGCGAGTGCCAGAAAGCGTAGATAATTTTGTGGTCGTTGACCTTCCCTCGACTGGTCATTAACAGTAATTAGTTAGTTAAATTTAAACCAGCTCTGGTACTGATCATTTTGGATTTTTTAAATTTCATTGGACTTCATTATAAAGGGATGTAAATAATTGTATGTTCGTATGTTATCTCATTTTAAATTTGTATATATATATGTGTGTGTGTTGTGTGATCGAGCTTTTTATCAATGTTCTGTACAAATTGATGGAGTCGGCACATTGGTGGGGGAGTGGGTGAGTACTTTTTTGACACCTGTAATTATAATAACTCACTGACTTGCCTATTGTGTGGTCCCACAGTTTCCACTGAGGAAGAGATGCTGAGAACGCTCTCGAAATATTTGGAATAACCATTTGAAAAACAAAATAAATTACTGGAAAGAAGCAAATTCAATTTATTTATCCTTAACAATAAAAAATTAATATATCCAGTACACACCAAGCCAGCAAAATTCTTATAAATAATAATAATAATAATAATAAAAAGGTTTTTGAAAAATAAAATAATATTATATAAAATAATAATAAAACTTGAGTAAGATACGAGGTAGGTTTCACAAAAATAGAAATAAAACAAAATTGAGTTTTTGAATTCGATATATTTCAAAGTTAGTCCATCATCAGGAGTCTAAGAAAACTGAGTTTTCTTAGACCTCTGATGATGGCAACCCCGAAATATATCGAATTCAAAACTCAATTTTGTTTTATTTCTATTTTTGTGAAACCTACCTCGTATCTTACTCAAGTTTTATTATTATATTAAAATGTTTCACCTAGAACCAACACCGAACTCCTTAAAAGTTAATCTATCTATCTATCTATCTATCTATCTATCTATCTATCTATCTATCTATCTATCTATCTATCTATCTATCTATATATATAAAATAGAAAAGTATGTGGATATATATGTATGTGGAAACGATCTGATTGGCCAGTGCATAGCCAATGCCAAAGCGTTAAATTATTAGAACGATTCTGATTGGTCAGATAGTGATCGTGCTTAGAGCAATGTGTTAAATAAATCTTTCCTTATTCTTCCTTATTTTTGAATCAATTTCATTCAGCACATTCTTTCGATACTTACAGTAAGATTTTAAATTTCAATTATTAAATTGGTATGAACGAGACGCTCCCCGCCAGGGGCTAGGTGACGCCGGGCCGAAGGCCCAGTCGTCAGCTAGTATTATATAAAAGTAATAGTAAGCATTTTCTTTTTTAATTACATTGGAAACGAAACGTAGTTAAATTAACGAATAACTAAATGATATAGGTATTTTTTAAATTTCACAAGAGTTAAATAAAACCATTCTCAATTGACAATTCATATTCACAGGAAAGGTTTTCAAATATAAAGCTACAATTTGGTGTTTTCTAGGATATTTGAGTACCAATTTTCAGCTCAACTAAAATCTTTCAAGATTGGCATTTTGTAGTCTCAGGAAACGTTTTCATCTAAAAAGCTACAATTTGGTGTTTTCTAGGAAATTTGCATACCAATTTTCAGCTCATTAACTAAAACCTTACAAGATTGGCATTTTTGTACTCTCAAGAAACGTTTTCAGGTAGAAAGCTAAAATTTGGTGTATTTTAAGATATTTGCGTGCCAATTTTAGGCTCATTAACTAAAACCTTTCAAGATTGCCATTTTGTACTGTCAGGAAACGTTTTCAGACATAAAGATAAAATTTGATGCATTTTAAGATATGTGAGTATCAATTTTCAGCTCATTAACTAAAACCTTTCAAGATTGGCATTTAGTACTCTCAGGAAACGTAGAAAGCTAAAATTTGGTGCAATTTAAGATATTTGTGTACCAATTTTCAGCTCATTAACTAAAACCTTTCAAGATTGACATTTTGTAATGCCAGGAAACGTTTTCAGATAAAAAGCTAAAATTTGATGCATTTTAAGATATTTGAGTACCAATTTTTAGCACTGTCAGGAAACGTTTTCAGGTAATAAGCTAAAATTTGGTGCACTTTAAGATTTTGCATACCAATTTTCAGCTCATTAACTAAACCTTTCATTGCGCTAGAAGTCGTACTTAGGTGAATTACAAGCTACGAGTAATTGAATCGTAGATTGTAAAAGCTTGAAAAAATGCATTCACAAATTACATGTAATTCAGTTGCAAAATACAAGTAGTTCAATTACAATTTACAAATCACAAAAACTGGATTGGATATTACAAAAGGGATTTAATTACATAATTGAATTTGCGGTTGTAGCCTGTAATAGAATTTTAAGTAATAATTCTTCTTCTTTTAAGTGCCATATCAGGTCTCCCTAACGTTTTGGCTCCTCTCCACATATACCTGTGCTGAGGGTGTTTAGCTGTTTTTACACAGATATACTGGACCTACTTTTTAACGCCGGTTCCGAACGGCCAGTTTGGAGAGGTTACTAGGCAATTATACTCTTGGTAGGTTGCCATTGCTTTCCAAGAGGAGGCGACTGCAAATATCTGATCTGCCGAGACTCAGTGTTGAACCATAAGCTTACTTCGAGTCAGCGACCGACACTCTATCCACTGACCCACAGTCGCCTCTAAGTAATAATTAAAATACTTTAATTTATAAATTAGAATTGTATCTTGTATTGTGATTATAGCAAATGCAAATAATCTATATCTTATTTATTTTTTACTTAATTGATATTTTAGGGGTTAGTCTCAGGTTCCAATAGATTCTCAGAAAAACAGTGAACCTCTTTGGTTTCCTCTCTCGTATGACTAGATCAATTCTCTCTATATTGACAAATACTGTGATAGGCTCGCTGGAGCAATCAGTCCGCTCTCCATAAGTAAACCCTCCAGCTCGCCGGTCGAATAGGTTCTTCTGACCCCCTCTCTAGCTCTCTGGCTGTTCGTGAGTTGGTGGCGGAGGGAGAGCGCTCAGTCCTCCCCTCATCTCCTGTATAATGCTCAACAGATAAATAACTAAACTAGCCACACTAAAATAGAATTTAAAATGTTAATAATTGCAATTCAGAAACGAGCAATTAAACTAATAGGAGACCAGGCCCTAACTAAACCACTCGACTCCCTGGATAACCGAAGAACCGTTTCTGCCCTTTCACTGTACTACAGATACTATCATGGTGTCTGTTCAGTAGAGCTGAAATCAATTACCCCCCTAGAGCCCTCTTTGCTAGAAACACGCGGTTTTCGAAAGCTCAGCACCCTTTCGCTGTCATCATCATCATTGAGTATACAGTCCTAAGACTGGTTTGATGCAACAATCCGTCTCCACTCGACTCTGTCCCCCGCCAGCTATTTGACCTCTCTAAATGTCTGGCATCCCATATCCCCAATTATTTGGTTGAAATATTCTAATCTGGGTCTTCCCTTCCCCTTTTCTTTCCCACCTCCCCCTCCAAGATATCCCTAAGCAGTCCCCCATGTCTCAGTTTGTGCCCCATCATCTGACCTCTTCTCTTCTTCAGACTCTTCCACAGGGTTCTTCGCTCTGCAGATCTTTGGTGGGGGGTGCGCACACGTGGGCGCCGAATGTATAGGGGCAATAAAGTCAATTTTTTTTTTACCAGGTTTTAATAAAAAATGACAATCTCAAACTCCAGGACAAAATAACATATCTTTATTGCTTTTAATGACTAGTACCTAAATTCTTGGAACTATTCAGAACCCAGAACTATATTGACCTCCACCCCCCCCCCTTTAAACTCAAAAAAAGTTGGGGACCACTAAAACGTTTTAGACAATTAGCTATCAAATTTACAAAAGAAATTCCTTAATAATTAAAAAAAATTATCGAAGTCATTTTTCGATTTTTTGGAGAATCAGCCATGTATATATTTTATTTATTTGTTTGAGACTAGTTTCGAAGGCTTGTCCTTCATCATCAGTCTTTTTTTAATTATATTTTTTTTTTTTTTTTTTTTATTATTTCAATTTATTTACAATCAGTTATTTATTTACAACTTTTAGTAAATTTGATGAGAGTTAATTATCTTGAAGGAATAGTCATCCATTGATGTCTATCCTATTTGAATTTGTTTTTCCAGCTGAAGGTCAACATCCTTTCTTCTGTATCAAGTATGTGGTATTTCTTTCTTCTTCTGATAGTCTGGCTATTGTCCAATAGGACAATGGCCGATGTGTTTGAATGATGTTCTAGTTTCCTTTGGTGTTTATCAAATTGGTTGTATATGACTTCTCTGATTGACGGTACATCTAGATCTTTATGTAGAGTTTCATTTGTTATGTACCAGGGGGCATTAGTAATGCCTCTGAGAATTTTTGATTGCACTCTCTGTATCTTGCTCAAGTTGGACTCACTGGCTGTTCCCCATATTTGACAGCCATACAACCAAATAGGCTTAAGGATTGCTTTATAAATCATCACTTTTGTTTTCAGAGCAAGCTGTGATTTTCTGCCGATGAGCCAAAACATATTTTTATATTTAATATTGATTTCATTTCTTTTTTTCTTGATGTGCTCCTTCCAAGTGAGCCTAGTGTCAAGGTGCAGACCTAGATATTTCACCGTACTAGTGTTGGGGATAATTTTTGAATTTATATACACTGGTGGACACGTACATCTTTTATTTGTAAATGTAATATGCGAAGATTTGGTTTCATTTATACGAATTCGCCATTTATTCAACCATTTCTGAATCATGTTGAGCTGTTCCTGTAGCTTATTTGAAGCAAGGCCTGGGTCTTCACTAGTTGCAAGGATGGCAGTGTCATCGGCATATGTAGCGATGAATGACTCGTCAGATGTGGTTGGTAAATCTGCAGTATATACAGAATACAAGAGTGGATTTTAATTATAAATATTACTTTTTTGCAACGAAATTTTCTCTGGAGAGAGACGGACTGGTAGAAATTTTAATTGAATGTAATGGAAGGCAGCCCAGGGGTAGTGAGGAAAGAAAAAATTAACACATCAAATAAGGTGTAATTTATTGGAATCCTTCCTCCTTTCCTTTCAAACCGACGTTTCGGAGGATTTTTCCCTCCTTCTTCAGGGTTTCAAAGGGTCAATGAATGAAACAAATAAAATGTTTCCTTCTTCTCTCCACAGCAGTGTTCAAAACTTTCTTCTTTTTTAACAAAGGCATAGAAAAACAATTTTTTTCCTCCTTTTCTTAATTAGGAAATTAATTTAATTTAATTTTAATTAAGAAAAGGAGGGAAAAATTGTTTTTCTATGACTTTGTTAAAAAGAAGAAAGTTTTGAATACTGCTGTGCAGAGAAGAAGGAAACATTTTATTTGTTTCATTCATTGACCCTTTGAAACCCTGAAGAAGGAGGGAAAAATCCTCAGAATCGTCGGTTTGAAAGGAAAGGAGTAAGGATTCCAATAAATTACACCTTATTTGATATGTGTTAATTTTTTCTTTCCTCACTACCCCTGGGCTGCCTTCCATTACGTTCAAATAAATATTACTTTTCATGGGGTCAGTATCGCGTGGATATTGAAAATTTTTGTTCTTACTTAGCCGACAAGCCAGTTAAAAATGTATATTTATTTGTGTATGTTTATTTGCATCAAGCAGAGGACAACCTCTTTGTTTCTCTTTATAAGTATTTAAGTTAGTTGAAACTATATTTTTTAAACGATAAAATTATAATTTAGGAAAAATTTAATCATCAGAGGACTGAAGGAAAGTTGAATGAAATTTAATCATGTTAAGGCATTCAATTAATTGATTTTTCTAGATGGCAATTCAAATTAAAAAGCAATTCTCTCTATAAATTATTAGATTATCAATCAATATTTCATCATTTACTATTTACGTTGGCCCTTGAAGACTTCTCACTTTGCTCAAAATGAATTTCTATCAGTTATTTAGACCAGCATTATTATTCTCTCAATATTATTTTATCAGTCCATGTACGCGAAAGAATGATTCATTTCATGTTTCCAAAATACGTATATCTATCAATTTTCTTGTCTTTCTATTTTATCTGGTAATAAATGGAATTTCCATATTTTATTTTCATTTTAATATTTTAAATGAACTCTCGTTGCATAATTACAGAATATGCTTTCTTTTAACATCCAAGGTGATTATTAATTTATTTTATTTTTTATATTCATTATAATAGATTATAAGTTAATATCTATTTAATTGAAAAGACCCCTGGAGTGGATCGCACCCCGTCCCTTAACGACGCCACTGCATATAAGTATGCAGATTTTTATTATATTAATAATTTTACAAATTTAATTGCAATAGAAAGAAACTGATGATAGGTATATGGTACACTGCCGGCCAAAAAACATAACACTTAGATTTTTTTAAAAATAACTAATAAAATGTATTTTTAATCCAATGAAATTCAATAAACTTTTAATATGATATATTTTTTAACCTTTCTTAATAAGTATAACATAAATTTAAAAAATTTTATTTAAAAATTACAATTTAAATGAAACAAAAGCGGATAATTTGATATTTATAAATTTTTGATGAAAACTAATATCCTTGTTAATATCTTTCAATCCCTGCTTTTCTTTTGCTTGAAATCCATTATTCGAGTGTCTTTTCGACTAAACACATCAAAATAATGTCTCTTAGCATTACAGATTCTGCGAAAGCCGTTGCGTTAATCGAGGATGGGCGCAGCTACAGATACGTAGCCAATGTTCTTGGTACGACAGCAACAAGTGTTAAACACTTATTAATAAAGGTTAAAAATATATCATTTTAAAAGTTTATTAAATTTCATTGCATTAAATATACATTTAATTAGTTTTTTTTAATCTAAGTGTTGTTTTTTTGGCCGGCAGTGTATTTTAAAAACTCAAATAACATTTTTTTATAAACAAAATTATTTAACAGGCTAAAGTTATTGATATTCATAAAATAGAAATATTTGTAGTCTATGAGAATTTAAATTTGTTCACATTTTTTTTTACTTTATCCATTCGAAGCAGATTACAATATTGTAATCAGTCTCACGCCAAGCGCGACTTCAAAGGGTCCTCAGGTAAAGACTATGGAACCGATGGTCTCAACAAAGTCACAAACACAGTATTCAATCAGGGTGTATTTTAGGACCTGACGGTTTTGCCAAAAATAAATGGGTTTAATTTAGTCTGTGGCCATTAGGATGGTCCTTATTTTGAGTATTTTTAAATTTTTATGCTGACAAAGGCTCATATGGCTCGAAATAAATAACAAAAAATATCCCCCAAGTTTCAAGTCTCTATCTCAATTTTAACTTGTACCGCACAGGGATGCAAGTTTCCCATCTAAATAACATGGGATTTTTGGCATTGACCCATCAATTTTTTATTCCAGCCAAAGTAATGGTTCAAAAAAATTGAAACTCTGTAGACTCCATCCTCATAATAGTAGCTATCCTTCAGAATTTTTACAGATCTGGAGTTACAGCTAGATAAAATAATGCTAAATCTTAGTGTTAGTAAGTTATAGACTCCAAAATTAAAATAGCTAAAAATCTGTAAAAATTCTGAAGGATGTGCTACTATGATAAGGATAAAGTCTACAGAGTTTCAAATTTTTTGATCCATTACTTTGGCCGGAATAAAAAATTGATCGTTCAATTCTAAAAACTCCATGTTATTTAGATGGGAAACTTGCATCGCTGTGAGTCGAGTCACAGGTTAAAATTGCGATAGAGACTTGAAACTTGTGGAATATTTTTTTATTTATTTCTAACAATATCTGTCATCTGTCAGCGTAAAAATTCGAAAATACCCAAAATAAGGACCACCCTAGTGGGCATGGATCGACAGGGTGCCCATAAAATTTCCGGAAAAAAGTTTCAAAATGTGCTCAAAATTGCCACCTTGGACTGCAATACATTTAGGTAGTCGCTTGCGAAAATTGTCGATGATGGTCGTTCCACCGTAATCTCGCCGCTCCACAATCGCCAGAATCGCTGGCAGTTGCACAAAAAAGGACAGCAGAAGACCGCGGCCGCAAAAACCATCGGCCTCAGCCATTTTACGGCCTCGAGCATGATTTGGGCCGGAATCTGCCAACGGGAAGGCGCCGCTGATCTTCATCGAAAGAAATGTCAAAATCAATGCCGTCAGCTTTCAGCAACGAGTCCTCTGCGACGCACTGGAGCTCTGGGCCCTTCGGCTCAGATGGATTCGCCCTTCAACAAGACTGATTGATGGGCGCCGGCGCACAGTGGGGAAAAAAATCCGATTTAGGGCGCCAAAATTCTGAAACTTGTCACAGGGGGAGGGGGGGGGGGTTTCATAGCGCCTAGTCCATTTTTCATGTCATTTTGATCTAATTTTCAAAATTGACCCCTGGGGGAGGCACAGCCGGAAATTTTAAAAATCTTGTTTTTGGTATGAAGATATGTTTTTTAGCCTCCTGAATCTGTTTCTGTCAAAATTATAAAAAAAATTGAAAGGAACCCCTGGGGAGGGGGGGAGGGGTGTACACCAGAGAATTTTCAAAAATCTCGTGTTGGGTATGAAAATATATGTTTTTTAGCCCCTAAATTTGTTTCTGGCAAAAACTATTATACAAAAAATGTATGATGAGGATTTTTCTGTTACTATACATCGACTATAGACAGCAGAGATGATGGCTTCTAATATTTTATTATTGAATTGTTGATGGAAGGTTCAGAATCCTCCGGATTGTCGCGCATTATTATTATTTTTTTTTTTTTTTGAAATTTAATATTTACTCATATTACTTTAAACACCAAATTAAAACTCTTTTGAATCCGATGATCTTATCCTTAATTGAGGAATAGATTTCAATTCTTCATTTTCTCAAAACTTAATTTGTAAAGAGGCAACATCAACACGACAAAAATATATATAGTAAAAGAAAAACATGCCCTAAATGTGGATCACAAATTTACCCCTAGAACCTAGAAATTCACCACAGGGGTGTGTATTAACCCTATCTGTTGAGAAACAATGAATCAGCATGTTTACATATGGCCCTGATCCTAAACTTTGAAAAAGTCTCCTTTTAACTGTTTATAATTATAATATATCTATCATAGAAAAGGCAACGTATTTACTTACTCTCAATATTTTATTCATCTGATTTTTTTTATAGAATTAATTATTTTGTCTATTTTTCAGTTATCTATAATAGCAAATCAGATCAATATAATTATATTTGGTTCAAAAATGTGCAAAATATTCAATCAACTCAACACTTTTGCTGGATTAATTATTAATAAAAATGCTTACTATTGGTTGATTTTTTATGAAGTTGGTAATGTTCTTCACACGTCTATATATTTGGTAAATTTCATTTATAATTGTAAAATTCTAGATTTTGAAATGTGATCCTGAGAATTTTTTCGTCTTGGCTTTTAATTCTGCCAAAAAATATTTAAAGGCAGAGATATGGGGGGAAAATAAAAAAAAAATTCTTGAAATTTTGAACTTTGATATTCACAAATAAAATGGTAAATTACTGAATTCTTCAGAACAAAAGAGTATTTTTTTCTTTTAATTAACAGATATTATGTTGTTGTTAAGAAACAAATAACTATTCTTTGACCTGATGAAGATTAAATGCTTAATCAAAGCTTCGTTAATAGAAAATTGAATTTATATTTTTATGAATGCTTTTGCACTTATATATTTTATCTTATAACATTCACGTCTTCATTTTACTAGAAAATATTAGCTAATTTTCTAATTTCAATATAAAAGTCGTCCACTCTGGTCCACTTTGAAAGAATTCTCCAGTTCATCGACTGACCAACCTGACCGAACTTCATCTCCCTATGTACCTATTAGGTCCTGGGATGTGCAAATATATTTGTTGTCTTCAATGTATCTTTTAGCACTCGGATTTCCAAGAAGATAACAAACCTTTTGACATTTGAACAATATTATAAAGGGTGATTCACGGTCGATGGGACGTTAGACGTTTATGGAAAACGGAACGCAGGATTTTTCTAAAAATTTACCACCTTACATTTTCTTACCTGTTCTATTGATCTAAAATATTTTCAGCATTGCGACGTTTCGGCTTCCATCGAAAAGTCGTAGCAACTTTATTTTTTTTAAAGGAACATCCCGTATATTAACACGTTTTTAGACCCGCCCTTTTATTAAAATACTTTTTTGTTAACATTGTCCTATACCTTTCTCTATCGATTTTCGAGATAAAAAATAATTTGTTTTAAATATGGTCCAAAACATGGCCCTAAATAAACTTAAATAAATTAGTGCTCTCAATCCATGAAAAGTTGATATTTTGGTGGTAGTTTAGACACATCCGAAGTATTTAATTTACGCCGAAAAATCGACTCCATATTATACAGGGCGTGCTAAGATTCCTATTATTTCCGTTATTCATAAAAGGGGTCAAAAGTTCGTTTTTTTAAATAAAACCCCCTAAATATTACTCAATAAATCGAAAGACGAAGAAAAATGCATTAAGACGATATATCATGACCCTATACCTAAAACATCAAGTTTTCTTAATAAAGGCGCTTTTCGTGAAAAATTGTTTTTTAATGAATTTAATTTTAACCTCGATTTTAGCTGACCATGGAAATATCAAGCTTATGACAGTTTGTTGACCATTTATAAGAAACTTATAAAGAGTTTATTGACGGTGTTCAAAAAAATCTCCCAAAATGACCGCAAATATTGATTATTCAAACGATGTTCTTATGAAATTATTTATTGTAAGGTGCTAAATTTTCAGAAAAATCCTGCGTTCCGTTTTCCATAAACGTCTAATGTCCCATCGACCGTGAATCACCCTGTATAGAAAAAGACAATTACCTAGATAACTTTATGATACTTGGGTTTAATCCCTGAACAGATGTCGACCCTTCTGACATGTAAAGAAAATTGAATAATATAACATCTCATATAGAAGAGGACAACCTCTTTTATTTTATTTTATTTTCTCATCGTAAGACAATTTGACCATTTGAGGTAGACGAATCCAGTAATATTTTTCGACTTTAGAAGTATTATCTACTTATTATAATTGACTAGCTCTTAAATTAATTAAATATAATTAATGTTATAAGTGAAAGAAAAATGGAATTTTTATTAATACATATATACCTATTTTATTTTTAGATACTCTGTTGGCAAACTACAAAATCAAAAAAAGTTCAATTATTCAATAATACAATCGATTTATTATTTTATCAACAAGTAACTGTGATTCATGTTCAGTTTTGTATCGTAGTCTGGATATTTCGAAAAATTATTAAAAACATGAATAATGAAATTAAAGAAACATTATCGAACAAAAATAATATTTCTTCAATGATTGATTTGATGTCATCGCTATCGAAACGTTTCCACGAAATGTATTCGCTATTGCAAAGGATCAATGCGGCTTATGGGGTGGTCATGATTTCTCTTCTCACCTCAGCATTTATCAATATTATCCTGCTTTTAAATATCATACTTTTTATGTTCTCGATTTGAATCGGAATCAAAATACGGATCTCTGGACCTATTATGAAATATCAAATCTCCTTATTTTTTTCTTTTTTATCATTATCACAATGGCGTATTTGTGTAACGCGATCACCTCTGAGGTAACTGATTAACATATTTATTTATTTATTTATTTTTATTAATTAAATGAAACTGGGTAATTCATAGGAAGACATTTGTCTAATTCAGAATTGTCCGACCCGCGGTTATTCATGTGTCCTGTCAAAAAATCGCAAACTTACAAAGTTGTTGAGATTGCGACTAAAAGTGATATTAGCAAAAATACAATAATTTAACTTGCTATTTATGAGTAGAGACCGGATTCCTATGCAATTGCATATTTTGTTTGCCGCCGCATACGACCCAGTGGATCAATTATTAACAAAAGTTGTCAGAAATCACATCCCCTACAACTTTGCTCATAATAAAATTTGCCGTAGAGTTAATAGTTTTTTTTTAGTGATAATTTTCATTCGTGCGCCTCCCCCCCCCCCAAACCCCCTTCTGGGGTCAAAATATCAAAACGTTATATAGCTAAAAACGTAAGTTAGAAGACATTTGATGTAAATATGAAATTTCATAATAATCCCTTCAGTCGTTTTTACGTGAATCGTGAGCAACTTTTCGGAAACGACGGAAACATACAGACATACATACAGACATACAGACAGGAATTTTGTTGAGGGTGTTTTCGTTCATAACTTTGCTTGAAACGTGTGCAACCTAAATTTGGCGTGATTTGGAGAAATGTACAGACAAAACCTTAATTTTATATATATATATATATATAATATTTTGCCACCTTTTACTGCATATATTTGCATATTTCAACCTATTCTGCATATTAGTTGCATATTTCATCAATTTTAACTGCATATTTTGGCAGTTTTTACTGCATAAAAATGTGAGTCCGGTATGAGTAATGAATTTTTGAATTTAACATGTTATTTAGCAATGAGTTAGGGCATGGCGAGAGATTGGGCGGAGCATAGGGTAATTGAGCAATCAAAATATAGTACCTACATATCTCGAAAAGTACGCACCATACGCTAACTCATCAAATGGCGGGAAGAAGTGGTCGAGGAAGAGTTCCGCTTGTGACACCCCCATTTTTATCTGATTGCCCATCCAGCCGGGCGCTTAGTGACTACTAACGTATGCTCAAATCAACTGGTATTATTCCGAGGGGTGAACCGCGATTGGAATTAGGTGTACACGTCTTTGGAATTATGTGGAATTATTTTGGAATTCATTAGATAATGATCCTTTATCTATTGTCTTCTACTTGGAAATGAAAGTGGAAGTAGGTGTACACGATAATAGGTCGCGGTTCACACCTCGTATTCTTCCAATGTAGCCCAAGCAAGCTAAAAGGCAGAGCTGGGTACAGTTAATTCGAAATGAATCATTAATCCTCTACTCAAAAAGTTAACTTCGATAATTGTTAAACCGTTGACTTTTCACAAATTTAATGCAAGTTAAAGTTATCCGTTTAAAGTTAACCACCTCAAAGTTGTATTGATGTTTAAGCATTACCTATATGTATATTAAAGTTAATAGATGAGGCTTTTCTTTGGTAGGTACAATGGTACAGAGGTAAATAAAACAAATAATTTAGTTAAATTAAGTATTTAATGCTTTTAGGAAGAAAACACAGAAACATATTGCACCTATTGCAAAAAACAGCAATCAGTTATTGATCATCATTTTGCATTAGGTGCATGTTTCCCTTCATAAAAATTAGCATTATTTAAATTGTCATCCGACAGCGATGATCGTTTCGCCTGTAAAACATCTTTTCCTGTAGGAAAAAGGCGTTCAACTGTAGCGCTAGACGAAATAGCAGTGTTATATTTAATAAACAATTCTATTAAAACCGGTTCTCCTAGAAATGCAGCATCTGTAAAAGAGACTTTATGAGTCCAGCCAAGTTCTGACCAAATTCTGAGCTTTGTTTTCCAGAGATTTGTGGCCTTGCCCCTTTCTTCAGTCTGAATAACACTGCTCAAAAAATCACCGCAACAACAGTAACGGACTAAAGTTAACGGAAGTTAAGTAAACAGTTAACATTTTTTTAGTTTAACTTAAAAGTAAAGCGTTAAGCAATTTGTTAACTTCGTTAATTAACGATGTTGTGGCCAGCTCTGCTAAAAGGTTGGACATCCCTGATCTTAGTGATTCTTTTATACAAAAAGGACGTGTTTTTGGAGACGGACTGGTAGAATTCAATGGAAATTTTGTGGAATAGCAGTCCAAGGGTAATGAAAACTTCAAATTCCGAATAAAATATGGAACTCGATTTTCATTATCTTAGAAACTGACGTTTCGAAAGATATTCTCTCCATCTACAGGGTTTAAAAGAGTCAATGAAGGAAGCTCGTAATTGCCTTCTATATAATTTTTTGAAGAATCAAAAATTACATTACATTATAGTGGGACCCAAGAAGTCTATATGTGCAAAAACAAACCTCCCTAAATGATTATAAATCATTTAATTAAATAGATATTAAATATAAGAGAGGGGCCAGGCGTATGCTAAAGTCATGTGGATGGCCACATCAGTTTATTTATTTTTTCCTTAAATTGATTAAAATTCCAAATCTTAAAATCGCGCTTTATCCTTGGATTACTCTGTTTTTTCTCTTATAGAATTACACAATTTATACAGAGTAAAAGAAATAAAAATTAATTATTAAATGTCGAAATTATTATTTATTTGATTTATTATTGTGTAATTCAAAAGAAAGTTTTCAATTATGCGCCTGATAATACTTTCCGCAAAACAGAAGGTTTAATTTAAATGCATACCCTACTAGTACCTGTTATGTTCTTATTCGAATAGTTAAATAAAAGGACTAGGCGTAAATGTAAACAAAACCTTTATTTGCGAGACACCCAAAACAAAACAATAATAATAAAATAAACGAACCCCACCCAACACCCCCCGAAACCCACCCCAACTCTCCATTCCGCACACTAACCCACTAACCCCCCAAACCCCCTCCAGCACCCCCACCCCGCACCTGTTCCCAACCCCCCGCCCCCACACCACAACCCGCACCCTACCCACCTCGGACCCCGCACCCCATCCACCCCGTGCCCTCCAACCCTGCGCACCACACCCCGGCCTAGCCCCCTGGACCCCCGCACCCAGTTTTTGCATTTCTAGCCTTCTAGTGACCCACAGATTATGTATACAAAATTTGGTTGAGTTTGGCCCAAGAGAAAGAATTTTCATTTTTTGACCCCCACCCCCATTTTGGGTGGTTAGTTTTTACATTTCTAGCCTTCTAGTGACCCACAGATTATGTATACAAAATCTGGTTGAGTTTGGCCCAAGAGAAAGAATTTACATTTTTTTCACCCCCCCCCCTTTTTGGGTGGGTTTTTGGGGAAATTTTTTTAAACAAAAGTTGTCAGAAATCACATCCCCTACAACTTTGTTTATATAAAATTTGCCGTAGGGTTAATAGTTTAGGAGTTATTTGATAATTTTCATTCCTGCGCCCCCCCCCCCCCAACCCCCTTCTGGGGTCAAAATATCAAAACGTTATATAGCTAAAAACGTAAGTTAGAAGACATCTGATTTAAATATGAAATTTCATAATAATCCCTTTAGTCGTTTTTACGTGAATCGTGAGCAACTTTTCGCGGAAACCACGGAAACATACAGACAGACATACAGACAGGAATTTTCTTGAGGGTGTTTTCGTTTATAACTTTGTTTGAAACGTGTGCAACCAAAATTTGGCGTGATTTGGATCAATGTACAGACAAAACCTTAATTTTATATATATAGATATATTATTTATTTATTTATTTGGCTCAGTTTACATACACAGTTTACATATATTTGGCTCAGTTTACATGCACAGTTTACATATATATTAATACATATTGAACCTTAACAATATTTATCAATTAAAATTTGAATCAAAATTCAAATCATGAACACAACTATATGTATTATATTAAAATGAAATAAAATAAAATTTAACCCTCTGTAAGATTAATCTTGAGTCGAGGGTTAAATTTTAAGATAAATTAACAGAGAAATTCAAAATTATATTTGTAGAGTTTTTTCTTCTGACTTAAAATAAAAGAGTTATAAAGAGAGGACAGACCGTTGAATCACCCTGTAACAGGTCATTCAATAAGTCCGTAGGATAAGTAAGAAAAAAACAAAATTTTGACAAAACTCGATTTTATTATTCAACATAGTTGCCTTCGAGGGCGATACAACGAGTATAGCGATTTTCCAACTTTTCGATACCACTTTTATAGTACGATTTCTCTTTCTCGTCAAAATAGGCCTCAGTTCCACTCAGCATGACTGTCTTTTGGATTCTGGTGTGTAATAGTGAAGCCATGTCTCATCCATTGTCACATATCGACGATAGAATTCCATTTTATTGCGGTTTAACAGCGCCAAACACTCCTCTGAAGCATCGATTCGTTGTTGTTTTTGGTCGACTGTGAGCTCACGCGGCACCACTTTGCACAGAGCTTTCGCATACCCAAATTTTCGTGTAAAATGGTAAAAACACTACCATCTGATATCTTTACAATGTCAGCTAGCTCGTGCACCATCAATTTGCGATCGTTCATAAACAATTTGTGTATTTTTTTATGTTTTCTGGAATAACAGCCTCATTTGGGCCATCACTGCGCTCTGCATCATTTGTGCTGGTACGACCACGTTTAAATTCAGCAATCCACTTCTCTACCATTTGTCTCGATGGAGCAGAGTTCGGATAATGTTTATCAAGCCATTGTTTGGTTTCCACTGTATTTTTTTTCATCAAAAAGCAATGCTTTATTAAAACTCAAAATTCACTTTTTCCCATTTTTTTCAATAACAAAAGTTGCTTCACACAAAATGCTATAACTCACGAAGTCAGATTGATGTCAAATTTATACACGTATCGTTTGAAGGTTAGTACTAAATAAAAATCTTTCAGTCAGTGACTTTAGTGAGTACCTATCGTAATTCAGATATAGTGAAAAAATCATTCTTGAAAATTATTTTTGTCCAAGTTTCAAACATTTATTTTAATTAAAGCGGATCTTTTTTTTAATGGCTAAGGAGTCTAAATTTACTTTTGGCTCCATTACTTCCAAAAAGCGTGTGGTTAACATTTTAATAAAAATTTGAAACATTTCGTCGACCATTTTTTTTGTCTGAGCCCCCTCAATCAAAAAACTTCGCCGCACATAGCAATCGACAACGTTTGAAATCTATTTTTATTTTCTACTTGTGTATGATTCGAATTTATTTTTTTACTTTAGCAATAATAATAATTATTATTTAAGATTTATTGTAGTTTGAAAATGCATGTCAAGTACTGAGAACGATATTTTTAAATAAAAACTTTCTTTATACAATTATTATTATAGATATTATTTTTAAGATTATAGCAATTATATTTGTGAATAAAAGGTAGAAGAATAAACTTTTGATTTTGAATATAATTATAATTATCAAGAAAACGGATTATTTTTCCAAAAGGAGATTCTAACAAGCTTTGGGCGGAGCTCGTTTAATTCAACTTAACTGGTATATTTAAGTTAATAGAAACAAAGTCAAAATTTAAATTAGATCGTTAGTGACAAATCTTTCTTCCTTTTAAATAACTTGGATTACCCTAATGACCAGACAAATTATTGTTAAAAATTTATTCTTTGAAATAATAATAAAATTTTGAATAATCTCATGAAATGTAGCTACTATAATATGTTATAGTTTATAGATGTAATGCTTTGATGGTTTAATTGTTTATAAAAGAAAGATTTTGGCTGAAATCACCTAGATTGAACAATTTTAATGAGAAAGTATATTCTAATGTATAGAAAAGAAAATGGCTGAATATAAAGTGGGTATGTAGTCTACTAGGAATGTATCATAGATATTTCCTAGATGAAGTAATCTTAAGGGAGTTCGGGACAGCTTATCTATCTGGTAGATCTTCGAAAAAATCCAAGGTATTTCTGGAGAGTGACAACTTCTGCCTGCTTAATTTTTAATAAAAAAAATTTGTTAATAATGAGGTTAATTTCGAATAAAAATCTTTGTTTTGATAATATTAATAAAAAGAATATTGTGATAAATTTTTTCTCATTATAAAAACATGTATTTAACACAAAAACGATTTCAAGAAATAGGGTTGGAATTCAATACTAGTGCTTTTGTTACATTCTGTTGGCTGAAAATGCCTTTTTTTTACATTTATGAATAACTAATTAACTAAATGTATAATTTTCTCATTAATATATCAAAGAATAATTAACATATTAACGAGAATTGTTTTGATCGAGCTTTAAACAAGATATATATCGCGAGACTACTGCGGTTGAAGCTATTGGAGTCTGCTGAGTCTTAAGTCTGGACCAAGAGAGAGAAAAAGATATGATCCATTTAGCTAAAATCCAGCATCTTTCCAGCAATTTATTTAACTTCATTATTTCAAGTTAGAAATATATAAGTTCAGATATTTTCACTTGATATTTGACAAAAATCACCTGCATTCGATTCGCGATTTAATCAAATATAGGAAACATACGATTAACTAATTAACTAGACTGTCAAATCTATTGAAAAATGTATCATTCGATTCATAAAAGTTGAATTATTTATCTGTATAAATGTGTTGAAAATAGTATAATTTGTTAAGTTCTAGCCATTTTAAAAGCTCGGTCAATTTACTTCCATGTTAAAAGGACAATTTTCAATAATTTATTTCTCGGTAATGAGACAGGCGATCAACTTCAAATTTCAGGAATAAATATTTAATACATCAATGATTCAATGGTAAAAATTTGAGAATTTTCTTATTAAAATGATAAACAGTTCCGAAGCCCCTTAAAAAGCAAATTTTTATCTTTAAATATATTACAGTTTACATTATTCTTAGTAATATAGTATTCATTATCTCCACTCTAAATCTAGATTTCTCCTTTGTTCATACCTGTATAGAACAGAGACCAAAATAAAACCCAAATGCAACTTTTTTGATTGGTTGAATTATAGTCATTATATAGTTTTAATTAGGTCGAATTACGTTTTCAAAACGGTAGTTGTATCGTTTTTTTCCGTTTTGTGTTGTATTATCGTTAAATTATAGTCGCAAAGATTATAAAGCAACCGTTACAAAAAGGTTGTCGGCAACATTTTAGTCACCGATTTGCAACTGTTTATTTATAATTTTATATTTCTTTGATTTGATTAATATAATGAATAATTACACAATTCTTTAATAATAATATATATATATATATATATATATATATATATATATAATGTTGATTATTGTTCTTTAATAAAGAATTGTGTAATTATTCATTATATTAATCAAATCAAAAAATATAAAATTATAAATAAACAGTTGCAAATCGGTGATAAAATTGTTGCCGACAACCTTTTTGTAACGGTTGCTTTATAATCTTTGCGACTATAATTTAACGATAATACAACACAGTTGCAAAACGGAAAAAAACGAGACATAACTACCGTTTTGAAACCGTAATTCGACCTAATTAAAACTATATAATGACTATAATTCAACCAATCAAAAAGTTGCATTTGTGTTTTATTTTGGTCTCTGTGCTATAGGGGTAATATACTATCCATAATACCGAAAAAGCTATGGCTTATTTCTTTCTCAAATCGTTCTTTCTCAGTTGGTATCTTTTACAAAAAATATAGTCTATGTCACGGGCGTAGTGAGAAACATCCGTCAATCAAAGTTACGCCACTTGCTTAGCTTAAAAATAGTATATTGTATGGCATGGGCGTAAAGTGATATTCCTCACTTACGCCCTTGCCATTTTTACTATAATAAGACAAATAGGAAAAAATCCAAAAGAAAAAAATGTTCATTTGATTAATAACTTGGGAAAAATAAAACGAATATAATTTTATCATTGATCATCTCCAACTCGTTATTTCCACCGAGACATCTTGTTAGAAGAATTATTACAAATCCATAAAATCTTTTATCTCATTTATGAGTGGAAGACAATAAAAAAACATTTTATTGTCATCCGTTCACAAGGATATTGAGCCCATTCACCCTTAAGAACAAATTAATTTAAAATTTACTCCAATTTTAAAAACCCTCTTAAGTTTAATGAGATTATCTATTCTTTAAGATATCTTACAACTTTTTAATGAATCGAAGAAAAAGAATTAAAAATATTAGAATTAGTTAATTCCACCTTAAATAAGAAAAAAACAATTAAAATAAGGGGATTGAGTAATTCCTATTCATTTCCCATCATGCCTCATTTCTTTGATAGGATCTTTAACTGTTTCTTTGACTTGTTCAGGTGATCAGTTTGAAGATCTGTAAGATCTTTCGATAGTGAAACACACATGGGAAATTTCCTGTTTATAAATAAATATGCGCTTCTATGTATTGGGACATGAACAAAATTTAATTAATTATAAGGTTAAATTGAAAGTTTTTGCCGAGAGTAGCAGAATTTTTATATTTTGAAGGAGAAAATTCTATCCATGACAAAATTAAATTTACCAGCGAAATCGAAAAAGATAAAACACTAAATTATTTAGATGAAGAAATCAAAATTTCAAATAAAAAACACTTTTGGAATAATAAGGAAACCCACGACCACAGACTCAGCTATAAATAATAATTCCTGCAGACCTATCACACACAAATTAGCAGGATTCCACTCAATGATTCATATATTAACCAACATCCCTTTAGATAAAACAAATTTCAATAAAGAATTAGAAATAATAAAACAAATAGCTGCTAGAAACGGTTACGAGAAAACCCTTATTGACAAACTATTAAAAAAGAAAATTGAAAAGTTAACTTTGAATCTGATTTATTCCCAACGGTCCGAGCCAGAATCAAAACCAAAATTAATAATCCCATACTATGGAAAAATTTCGGAAACATTAATATTAAAATTCAAAACTTTAGGATATGAAACTATTTTCAAATCCTTTAGAACATTGGGATCTGATATTAGCAATAATAAGAAAGACAAAATTCAAAAAATGGACAAAAAAGGTGTCTATTCCATAACATGTGGAGAATGTGATTCGACCTATATAGGAAAAACAGAACGAAATTTAAACACACGCATTTCGGAACACAAAAGAGTTTTTAAAGGGGGTTCGGGGCATAGTGCATTTGCAGAACATTTAATCTCCGAGAAACATTGTTTTCCAGATGAATCAAATATTAAATTAATTAGATCAGAATTAGATCCCTTAAAAATTAGTATTTTCGAATCATTAGAAATTTAAAAATCATACAAATATTCACCAAAAAAATTCTTAAATCGGAAAATAGAAATTCCCGAAAGCTTTATTTTAAAAATAGCCGCTTAAATAAAAACTTCATGAACGCCACCTACAGTCAAAATAATAAAACAAGTATAAATTTCAATTCTTAACTTGTCCACCCTGAAAAATTTCTTAACCTAACCACATGAAAGATTTTAACTTTTCATTCATAAATTAATTCCTGTGAATCCATTGTAATAGACTGATGAAGAGGGCAAAGCCCTCGAAACTATATAGTCTCGTTATAAATAAATAAAATTTATAATTCCAGCAGAAGACACACTCTTGTATTGTCTCCTTCAATTATAAGGTTTATCTCCTTTATTCGGGACTTTTTTAAGATCTTGCTTCATGTGTATTGAAAAGTGGTATAATTAATTATTTAACACTTGATTGAACCGAAGAATATATATCTGTCAATTTTATTAATAATTTTAAAAATCTCACCATCTAGATTTAAAACTTTGAGTAAAAATATTTCACGAATTTAATTATTATCAGACCGGTTTCACTTCGAAGGACAACCATTGTTTTTTCGTACTTGTAATCACTTCCAAAGGAGGTGAATACAAACCTTCTGGAATTGATTTTAAGATATTAATTATTGAGAAACACTTAGGTCATAGGCTTATTTATTAAAGATAAAAGTAAATAAATATTTTGTGAGATATTAATTTACTATGAGTTAGGTTTTCTAGGTCACTTGTTTCACGTTAAAAATTAAAAAAATTAAAGAGGTAAATTTTTCAAAATATATATTTCGGGCTAATCAACCCAACTTCAGGAATTACAGAAAATAACTGAGAAATATATATATTGAAAAAATTTACATATTTTATTTTTTTTTAATTTTTAACGTGAAACAAGTGACCTAGAAAACATATCTCATAGTAAATTAATATCTCACAAAATATGTATTTACTTTTATCTATATATAGAAAATTCTTTGCCCGATACACTCACTCACTCACCACTCATCATCAAAACAGCCAGAACCACTGGACATAGAAACATGAAATTTGGAGAGAATGTTACATCGATGACATAGGGGCTCACTAAGAAAGGATTTTTCGAAATTCGACCCCTAAGGGGGTCAAAAGGGGCAAAGTGTGTTTTCACTGATTATGCGATATCTCTTAAGGACGATAAAATATCTACTTACTTTTTACTTATAAAAATACTAAATTAAAATATCTAAAAACTAATTTCAGGATTTTTGAAATTCGACCCCTAAAGGGTCAAAAGGGGCAAAATATCTTTGCAATGTGTTTACACTAATTATGCATTTTCAATTAAGAACGATAAGATATCTACTTGATTTTTACTTAATAAAATTCTAAATACAAATATCTAAAAAGTAATTTCAGGATTTTTTGAAATTCGACTCCCAACTATCCAAAATGTGAGTTGGGGCAAAAATTAAAACTCTCTCCGATCTTGATCAAATTTTGTAGGAGTTATTCTTTATTACTTTAAGAAACTATTCCTGTAAAAATCAACTATCAAAATTGACTGTATGGGGGCGAAAGGGGGGGGGAGCAAAATATAGAAATTTTTAGCTTTTTTGTACATTTACTCTTTAGAAAACTGAGAGTTATTTATTTGCAAATATTTAAAAAATAATTTCAACCTCCCAAAATGTGAGTGGGGGCAAAAAATTAATACTCTCTCCAATATAGATCAAATTTTGTAATGTTAGTTTTTAAGACTATATAAAATGTATGCTGTAAAAATCAATAGCCAAAATGAGTGCGTGCAGAGGGGGTAAAATATTTCAAATATATATTATAGACCTAATAATCAAATGCAGAGACGCTGCCCGCCAGGGCCACCTGCCCGGAGGGCCGAGCTGTAGAGGGCGTGCCGAAGGCACGCCTGGAGCAGCTCGTCTTTAATAAAGATGTTTCACCTTGCACCAACACCAGAATCTCTATTAATGCCTTATTTATTGTTTAAGCGACGTTTCGTTCTTTAATTTTTGTACAAATCGTTGATTAAACAATAAATAATCTAAGAGAGTTGTGTAATTTTTTCACTCTTAAAAATTGAGGATTTCGTAACTTGGTTAAATTTACTAGGGGCAAATACAAACTAATTATGAAATATTAATTATCTGAGAAACATAACACTTAAATCAAATTTATTGTTTAAGCGACGCTTCTGGGGGGCGAAGGAGGGGGCAAAAATGCTTGTTTTTGTTTTTTGATATATTTTTTCCATTGATTTTTGGAGTCGCTTTTATGCTACACTCATAAGATTATAAAATAGGTTTGGACCCTTATTTGTGGAGTTACTCATAAAAGCTAGCCAAATTTATGCCAAGAGAAGAGCGTCTTCTATCTATTAAACTACAATAAAATGATAAAATTCGCACGTTAAAAAACATACTTTTTAGGGAATGGAGCTTTTTTTAAAATGAATTTTGGAGACCTAATAATCACATGTCGAGACGCCGCCCGCTAGGTCCACCTGCCTGGAGGGCCGAGCTGCAGAGGGCGTGCCAAAGTGCCTCTTGCACGCCTGGAGCAGCTCGTTATGTATATGCATAGAATCGGTTTCTCGAAAAAGGATTGTATGATTTCGATGAAAATCTCGTGTTAGGATAGTTTTGGGTCGACAATTCGATCTGTCAGGGTCTCATCTTTTGGGATAATTTTAATTTGAATGGTTTTTCAAAAAATTAAAGTAATTTTTCATTATTCGTGTCCATGATTAATAATTAAAGAAATCGTAGGGAGTTGGACAAGACTCTAAATTAAATTAAATACAACTTTTGATTAAATATGCCATACTGCCTAAGCACGCCTTGCAACTTCGCCAGTGGCTGAAATAGTGAAACAAAGCCATTAGACATCTTTTATTGATCATTTTTACAAAGTACAATGGTATGTTTGGCTAGTTTTTCACCTCATTTATTAAACTTATTTGTCAGATTTATTTCACGAGAAAAAACATTTCAACAATATTCTTTTTTCTATCACAATATGATTCGGATAAAGATTTTTCATCCGACATTGTAATAAAAGATACGTCTGTTTTTCAGCGCTGCTAGTTTGACATGATTATTAAACCATTCTTTAGTTATAATAATGGCTTTGTTTCACTATTTCAGCCACTGAAGAAGTTGCAAAACAGCAACGAAACGTACGGCATATTTAATCAAAACTTGTATTTAATTTAATTTAAAGTCTTGTCCAACTCCCTACGATTCCTTTAATTATTAATCATGGACACGAATAATGAAATATTACATACACCGAGAGGGTATTTCAATTATCTAGTAGATGAATATGGTGAAACAACTATGAGAATAACTAAAGAATGGTTTAATAATCATGTCAAACTAGCAGCGCTGAAAAACAGACGTATCTTTTTATTACAATGTCGGATGAAAAATCTTTATCCGAATCATATTGTGATAGAAAAAAGAATATTGTTTGAAATGTTTTTTCTCGTAGTAAAAAATCCTGACAAATAAGTTTAATAAATGAGGTGAGAAAAACTAACCAAACATACCATTGTACTTTTTAAAAATGATCAATAAAAATATGTCTAATGGCTTTGTTTCACTATTTCAGCCACTGAAGAAGTTGCAAAACAGCAACGAAACGTATGGCATATTTAATCAAAACTTGTATTTAATTTAATTTAAAGTCTTGTCCAACTCCCTACGATTCCTTTAATTAAAGTAATTATTCACTCGTGGGTGTCAACAAATATTTTCAATTACATTTATCATCTTTTAACATCTTATATGTTTTAGCTAAGAAATTTCCTTAAATAAATTGATACATAAAAATTCATTCTGTTATGGAAATTCCTTCCTTGTTAAGGACCACGTTTTTTTATTTATTTTTTATTTATTTAAAAGATGATAAGAAAGATTCACAGACTCATATTTGTTTTAAAATAAATAGAAATTAATGAGGTCCTCTGCTTGATGCAAATAAACATTATATACATAACATAACATACGAGCTATTTTGATGAGTGAGTGTAAATTATATGTATAATTTGTTTGAGACTATAGTTTCAAAGGTTTGACTACATCATCTCTCGTTTAATTATAATATTTTATCTGTTATTTCTCTTGGGTTCACTTACCCAATTAGATATAGAAAAATTCGTTGTGTTGTTATAGCAAACTATGTAGTTAGCCACATAGCAAACGGGTAATGACCACATGAGAAATAACTGATTAAATATTCCTAATTAATAAACTGATGATGAAGGTTAAAACATAGTCTCAAACAAATAAATTAGGTATATATACATTATACATATTTATATCTCTATATATAAAATTATTTGCCCGATACACTCACTCACTCACTCATCATCAAAACAGCCAGAAGCACTGGACATAGAAACATGAAATTTGGGGAGGTATTACATCTATGCCATAGAGGCTCACTAAGAACTAAGAAAGGGTTTTTGAAATTCGACCCCTAAGGGGTCAAATGGGGCAAAGTGTGTTTTCACTGATTATGCGATATCTCTTAAGGGCGATAAAATATCTACTTGCTTTTTACTTATAAAAATACTAAATTAAAAATATCTAAAAAGGAATTTCAGGATTTTTCGAAATTAGACCCCCTAAAGGGGTCAAAAGGAGCAAAATATCTTTGCATTGTGTTTACACTAATTATGCATTTTCAATTAAGAACGATAAGATATTTACATGATTTTTACTTAATAAAATTTTAAATACAAATATCTAAAAAGAAATTTCAGGATTTT
>JALMQS010000187.1:2163854-2292808 GCA_024734495.1 Forficula auricularia
TAATTTCCAACATAAAAGTTATTATGAGTGAAATGTCTAAAATCAATAGTTTACGAGTTAAAAGTTATTCCAATTTTGTAGAGACTGGAATCATAAACAAATAATGTGCCACACTTCGTCTCTATATAACAGGCCAAGAGAATTATAAATGAGAAAGAAATAGATCTTATTTTATCGATTTAATCTATTTTGAAGTTCATAGTAACTTTTTAATATAAGAAAATAGCATTTTGATTAAGAATTTTGTAGTTTAAAAGAAATTGTATGAATAGATTCAATTTCTTCTCTGCGGGAGCGAATCAACTAGAAATGGCAAAAAATATTTTTTTTTTCTCATTAGATATTTAGTCAAATCTATTGAAATTTCATATCTGTATTTGTTTGACAGTTATTTTTTATATCAAATAATTATTATTAGGAAATTTGTATTTTAAAGGGTAGTTTACTTGAAGTTCAATTTAGAAAAACGCTAATAACTCCGTTGAAATTTTTTTAAAAATATGAAATTAATTAGATATTATAAAACAATTAATTATTAATCATTTAATTCAATTTCGAACGAAATCGATTCAGTACTTTTTGAGAAAATCACCAAAAACCTCAAAAATCGTCTATGAAAGGCCGTTTTAGAAACATTTTAAAATTCACCTCCATGTCACGAGTCAATGTTTCGTTTCATATGACTTTTTAAACTTTTTTCAAAGGCATCTCGTGCTTTCAAAAAACATCGTTTTTTGACAGTTCAGATGGTTTTTGACGATTTTCTCAAAAACTACTGAATCGATTTCGTTCAAAATTGAATTAAATGATTAATAATTATTGTTTTATAATATCTAATTAATTTTATATTTTTCAAAAAAATTTCAACGGAGTTATTAGCGTTTTTTCTAATTGGACTTTAAATAAACTACCCTTTAAAATAGAAATTTCTAATAATAATTATTTTTATTTATTTTTATTTATTTATTTATTGTATATATAGAATTATAGAAAATTCAATACAAGAATTATTTTATATAAAAGATAAATAAAAATAACAAACAGATATGAGATTTCAATAGATTTGAATAAATATAATGAGAAAATAAATTTAATGAGAAAAAAATAAAACTTTTTGCCATTTCTAGTTGATTCGCCCCGGAGAGATAAAATTAAATCTTTTCATAAAATTTCTTTTAAACCTCAAAATTCTTAATCAAAATGCTATTTTCTTATATTAAAAAGTTACTATAAACCTCAAGATAGATTACATCGATAAAATAAGATTGATTTCTTTTTTCAGTTATAATTCATTTGGTCTGTTATATAGAGACGTTAGTTGGGACGTCTCTTAAATTAGGGATTAAATAACTCCATTCACTTTACACTATTGAAATATCTTTTGAAATATTAAAATTCTTTAAATAGTTGATTATATAAGATAATAAATAAATAAAAATATTTTAAATAAATATACGATTATACATACCATCAACAGCAATGAACCTGGCGACCACAAGTAGCGTCAGAGATCAGTTGCAAAGTAGTTAAATAATTAAAAGCGTTACGACAAGTTTATTTAAAAATTTTTAAAAGCATTAATTTATATGATATATTTAACGATTTTGATTAATTTATTTAAATATTCATGAGGAAGTTTTCAAGTGTGCAACGCATCGTATTCTTGCTCAGGCGGCCAAAGATCGACAACTGTTTTTAAAAGCTCACTTATTAATATATTTCTTTAATAACAAACTACATATTTTTTTATTGGGCCACTAGATATTTGAAAACTAACCCCTTATTCAGTTGCGAAAAAAATTCCATTGAACCAGGAGAATCAGTTCACGAGAGACTCTCGCAGAGTCAACTGTAATTACAATTTTAAAACTGTTCATATACCACAATACGAAACATATTTTGCGAACATGTGTGAATTAAATACAATATTTTTTTATTGAAAGATTAACATATTTTTATTTGTGGATAGGTCAATCGTCTATTTTTTTTGTTATTTTTCTCCTATGGGTCACGCAGATAACCAATAGCTTTCTATAGTCATGTGCATAGTTGCCCTCCTACAAAACTCATTGCCCCCCCCCCCCCCTAGAAAAATCAACTAACTTTTTAGTAGAATTGACACATTTTGGAAGTAACGAAATAATTTAATGCGAAATACATAAGTGATGCCTCGTAATATTGGAGTTTCGATTTTTCTAAGGGGGAGGGGCAATGAGTTTTTGTAGGAGAGGCACACCCCCTTGCCCCTAACTATGCTCATATACATAAAGAAGTCTTTCCAATGATATGCCCACACTCAAAGATAAATTTTTTTTTTTTTTTTGTAAATCCTATAAAAAATTTGTTTTCCCCACCATATTTATCCCAATGAAATTCTAAAACCATTTTTGATTTTGGTTAAACAAAATTGCATTTCAAGTTTGTACCTTATTTACAATAGAAGGGTGAACCGCGACCTAATATAGTGTACACCTACTTTCTTTTTCATTTCCAAGTAGAAGACAATAGGTGAAAGGGCATTATCTAAGGAATTCCAAAATAATTCCACATAATTCCAAAGACGTGTACACCTAATTCCAATCGCGGTTCACCCCTCGGCTACAATGCACTAATATGAGGCGGACAAACAGACATTGTAGAGATATCTATACTAATAGGATCCCGTTTTACTTAGAATGAAACCCTAAATATAAAACAAGACTCAGAACTATGTATTTTATTTTCAGACAAGCAAAACACCCATCATATTAAAAGAATGTCTAACTGAAATAGAATCTGATACTGTTGCTTTAAAGGTAAATCAACTAATATTTTTATAATAATAATATAATATAAGCATATATCTAATATAATTAATTTCTTTTTGTATTTTTCTTTAGTATGAGGATTTATCGCTTCAATTGTTTCATCATCAGTATATAATTTCTCCAATGGGCCTTTTCAATTTGGATTTTTCATTATTGATCTCAGTAAATTTTTTTACTTTTTATTTTTCCATAAAATTTATTTTTTTAAATAATTTTTTTTTTTATCTTTTCAGATTGTCTCTGCAATTACTGTGTATTTAACAATATTTGTACAATTCCAAAAAACGATCCAAAATGTATCTTAAAATATAATTTTTTTTAAAAAATTAATTTTTGATATAGGAAAGGACTATAGAGCGGCGTAGCTTGTCCTAAACGGGCCCTGTATCAAAATTTGTCGGGGCCATCCCTTCTACCCGACTGCGGCGAATATTTGCTTACACACGTCGGGGCCCCTGGAGCTCGGGGGCTCCGTATTAGTGATACGGCACATACGGCGGTAGCTACGCCCCTGAGACTATATAAAATATTTGTGCTTTTAATAAAATATTATTTCTGTCTTGTAGTATAAGATTCTTTATAATGACTATAAAATAGAAATGTTTTCCTCAGTCCTATTTTATTTTTATTTTAGAAAACTCCCACAGAGACCCATATAAGAAAATATGAAGGCTAGTAAAGTAGTTAGATTGTCTTATACTCCTCAAAATGCTGGATGAAGTCGTCATATTGACATGTCATCAATCTGCCTTGATATCTTTGAAGCCATTGTTTTGAATTGTCTGATTATCTTTTTTTATTTGAGGGTGTAATGTGTTGTTGATCGTTGCGTGACGTCGTTTCCCGCATATCGGTAGTAGATTCTTGAGTGAAGTCGTTTCTCAAATGTCTCTTAATTTTTAGATGTTAATGCCCAATCTTTCTATTCAATGATAATATAATATATAAAACAAAATATAAGTTCGAAGAAAGAAGTATAAATAAATAAAGGGATGGACCTCAAAATTGACCAAGGCCGTAGCCAGTGAAGAGGGGGTGTTAGAACCTCCCCCTCCCCGAAATATTGAGGTATAAATCAAAGTTTTACATGATATAAATGAAAGCTCAATAAAAAAATTTAATTAAATAAAGAAACTGATAAAAAAATCTGGTCATCTGGGAGGTCATGTCTCCTACTCCTAGGAGTTTATCCATACTCTCCCCTAACCCTTGGTGGATACCCCCCCCCCCCGAAATTTTTTTCTGACTACGGCCATGAAATAAACAGAAGGTCTCTTTGATTAGGTGTATGCGAATTACTTGCAAAGTTTTAAATGGTAAAAAACATTTCTAAATCGTCTAAGAAATTTTCAAGAGGGTGTCATCTATTAGACCCGATGGCATGGATTATTTTAATTAAATATCAGACTTCTATTTCTAAATCAATTTAGGTACACAATGCGTCTTGTTCCGAATCAACATTTTTTTTCTTTCTAAACTTTGTAAAGCCCTGAAAATTAGCCGGATCAGATGACTAAAAGAAAACAACGACATCAATTTATATAATGATTTATATAATGATTTTTATTAATTATAAAAATAAAGCAACAACTTTTGAAAAAAAGTTCACTAAAATTTTTTGCATACACCTAATACAAATAATAACATTAGACATATAGAACCAATTGTTTTTTTTTATGAAGCGGATGGATCACAATGATTGATTGATTGACTTAAAAATGTATTGATTTTTTTCAATAATTTTTTTTTGATTTAACTAGCTACAAAATTTTTGTTTATATATTTTTCTTGATTGAAACATTGATAATATATATATGTAATTTATGTAGTTCAAAATCCATTCATTAGAGGGAGAGAGGAGGAATGTACAATGTTATATCTTCAGATTATTTCATAGAATGAAGTGAAGATCGGATTAATATAATTTATGTATATATATATATCGATTCTGACTTAGAAACAGTTTTATGAGTGACAATATCTTTTATATTAAGTAAAGTCTATCACATAGAAAAGTGACAGAATATTGAGAAAAATCTTTTCATTTTTTATTTATGAAAATTGAAATTGTCGATATGAACAAAGTTGTTTACTTAGTTGTAATTTAATTTTTTTGTTTATAAAAAAAGCGGCCAATAAAAGTGGAGTAAATATATAAGGTGGGTTACGGAGCTGCCAACAGTCCAGGATAGAGGGACATACCCGTTAATTTTGGAGGAGAAGTTTCGGATCCTTGTATCTTTCTTCAAGGCAAAGCTATTAAACAAAATTTCCATCATAAAATCGGAACTTATTCACATCTTTCAAAGCCATTCTCAATCCAATCCTACTTTAGAGGAAGACTAAATAAATTTTATTACACTGATATATTGACTGCAAATTTATTTATTTATTTATCAGACTGATAGGAGATCCAACATTAACTGACACTCTCGACTCCCTAGCCCATCGTAGATCTGTCTCCGCTCTTTCCCTTTTTTATATATATTACCATGGCTTTTGTTCTGACGAGATAAAATCAATAATCCCTCCAAAGGCTTCATTTGCGCGAAATACACGATTTTCTAGGACACAACACCCCTATGCGCTTAAATTGGATACTAACCGAGCAAACGTATTCGCCAACTCGTTTATCCCTATGACATCTAGAGACTGGAAGTCTCTTCCTCCGTCCGTCTTCCCAGCAACATATAACCTTTAATCTTTCAAGATACGCATCCACGAATACCTTTAACTCCGACCCAATCCCTAAATCTCTTCTTATTTCTAAGATACATGGGTCCACCGCGGACTTCAGAGGTTGAACCTTTTCGGTGCAACTTCTTCTTGAATCAGTTTAATAAAAAAAAAATTAATGATGCTCTGAGGCGAGTCGGAAAAGTCAAACATATGGAGTACAAATGGCAATTTTTTAAATAAGATACGTTATTTCACGCAACCATATTTATAAAGAATATAAATAAGATTTTGTTGGCGAGGTTAAAATAATTTTCATAAGCTATAGTGCCCAGTCATTAAAATAAAATTTTCCTGGGGGTTTAAATTTCTAATTATGCTAGTGCGAAGGAGTATCGTTACTCACATGCTGTTTTTAATCAGAAAAAGAGTTAATTTTATATAATAATAAAAATTGGGTAAAATTGCGAGGTGGGTTTCACAACAAAATGAAATAAAATAAAAATGAGTTTAAAATTCGATATATTCCGGGTTGTCAGCCCATCTACAGGAGTCTGAGAAAACTGAATATAAATATGAAATTTTTTTACAAATAATTTTTTGGAAATAGCTATGGTGAGGGAAACTTAGAGGGAGGAGAAAACGTACTGAGAATTAATATTTTCGACAGATGGAACAAGTGAGTTTTTAGCCAGATTGTGGGAAATATGTATACCTGGTTTTATAAGAAGGAATAGAATGGTACATGGAAAGTACTGTTATTATTATTATATAAAAATGTTTCACCAAGAACCAACACCTATATCTCCTTAAAAGTTATAGTTAATTTTATGGCTGTCAGCAATGTCGAAAAGTACACTTTTTCCGATACATCTTATAGTTTATGTACTTATTTAATTTTAGGTCCTTCACTTTAACTATCAGATTTAGTAATGAAAATGTTGGGATAATTTTTTAAAACAAAAATTAAAAATTACAATTATATGTTACTCTGTTCATTCAAAAATCTCAATATTCAATTTATTAACAACCACTAAAGTTATACTTCTTTTATTAAGCATTTTAAATTTCTTATTTTCTTCGGAAATCGATTTTCGAGTTGGCACTGTAAAGTACTTTGGCGACTAGCTAACCAAGTTCATTTACTTAGATTGGAATACTATAGTTGATGTCACGAAAATAGAAGAATTCACACATGCCCAAACACGGCGGAACGATCTTAGGCCAGGGGGTCAAAACTTGGAAAGTGATGTAGGCCTACCGGGGGGTCTGGAATACTTTTGAAGCAAATTTGTACAATTTAACTCATTTTTAAGCCGTTTGTAGCTGTGGTTTTATTGAAAACTGAAAAAAAGTAGTTATTTAAGTAAAATGAGTAATTATTAGGCTAACGTTACGGCGAAAGGTTTTTAGGTTTTGTTAACGCAAACAGATAATAGTATAACATTAATTTTACAACCAACAATTTGGCAACAAAGTTGTTTTTGGCTAAAGTAACAGTAAAATTTCTTTCTTTAAGAGGTCCGCTGACCCCCTTGACAAATTCCCAGGGGGTTTCGCCGTCCCTGCCCATGCTCCCACTCAGTTTCCAAACAAGGGAGCCTTCGCCTAGAAAATGGAAACAATGGTCTCTGCTGTTGAGGGAGTAAATGCTTCTAATTTCGTGACAGCAACCCGATTATAGGTTTTTCGGTAATAGGGATATTCTTTTTTTCGATACAATCATTGAAAATCACTGAACTACGTATATTAGGTTTTAAAGTAAGAGAATTACTATTGTTATTCTCGGCCCTCTAGGTCAGTCACTTTTCTGTGCGAAATGCGATATGTATAATTGATTATTCTTTTTTAGTTAATTTAGTTCACTTTTTGAAAATATTTTTTCTCTATGTATTTATTTTAAAGATTTTTTGTCATGTATCTGTTTTATTATGATTAATTTTTTTGAAAAATGAATTACAGAAAAATGTTAATATAGTAAAATAAAAATAAAAAACAAGAATTCATACAGAGAACTTCATATTTAATCTCTTATTGTAAAGTACAAAAAATAAATAAATAAATAATCAAGAAAAAAGAAAATAATTTAAATGTAAAAAAATAAATGTTGAATTAAAAAATTGAAACAATATATGTTTTGATATAAATCACATTATTATCAGAGAAACCTTATTTTTTTATAAAATTTAATGAATTAAAGCTTTCTTTCGATTAATATATTGAAAAACTTTAATATATTCTTTCATTTTCCTCCATATATAAAATCCAAAATTACTATACATTGAATTTTAATGTGCAATTTAGTAGGTATTTATAGTCTCTCTATTCATTGTGAATTTGATCACAATATTTTACATTCGATTCCCTTGTTCATTCTAATAAATAGATATAACGTAAAATAAATTTTAATTGAAATAAAAGATATTACAATTTTTTGGAAAATTTTCGAAATAAAAAAAAATTTGAATCTAGTGATAAATAGCTTATTCGACTTAATGCTTTGGCAGAAAATTCTTCAATTTGTTCCACTTTTATGACTATTAATTTAGCCAAGTCTGGTTTAAAACGTTTTCTTTATTTAACAATAATAAAGTTAGTTTAAAAATTATTTAAAAAATGTAATTTCATTTATTCGAAAATAATCAGTCAAATCATATCAAGTTTGCTTGTTTGTTCTGCCCAAATTTTTCAACTTCAATGGATTCAACTAGCTCCATTAAAAATCTATGATGGGTATATTCCTGTATAAGGATGACTTTTACAGTCATTCTAGTCCCAGCTATGTTGCTTAATTCTCTCTTAAGGTAGTTCTTTCACAAATACAAAAATTCAAGAAGTCTTCGAAACTTGGAATATTAGTAATTAAAAGCATAATTACACACACTGTTAAAATTTGAAGAAGATTTACCACACCAAACATGAAATAATTGCAATTAAAAATGACATTGTTTACATATGGTAGATAGGGAAAGTGTGGGAATACGATTATTATTTTATTATTTTTCATTGAAGGACTTTCACCATCTTTATGAAAAACTAATATTTGTTAGAAAAATATATTCGGAGTAACTAAAAAAAAATTGAAATTATTTACCACGTAGTTTTGATAAAAAATAACAAAAAAAAACATATTTGGGCGATTATTTTTAATGGAGGGGATAAAATATCAATGGCTTGGAAACGAAGTAGCGTAAAATATACAGTCACGTTAAAAAAACATAACCTAAAATTTTTAACACCGTCCATATTTATAGAGTGGTTACGAGGCTAAAACTTTTTGTGTGGATTGTCGTGAAAGAACCTCCTTAAGAGACATATATGCTCACAACAGACACAGTTACATTACAATTATTATAAAGATTTTATTTTTATTGACTTTACAGGATGTCCCAAAAAAAGTATACTGACAAACTGTTCAGTGTTATAGAAAACAACAAACAAGTAATTTTTGTTAACATATCAATTTTAGAAAATAAGCCGCTTTTGCCCTAGATTAATTAAAAGAGTTGCTCAAAGTGTTAGCCATTTGCTTGAATTCAGAGATTGCATTGTTAATTAATAGTTTAAGAATATTTCTGAAATATCATATTCTTGGCCTTTTAAGTAATATTATGAGCTTTGTAGATAAACAGTTAATATTATTTGTTTATGACCACATAGTTAAAAATAAAATTAAAAAAAATTGATTTTTCTCTATGACTTAATCGGCTCATTTATGGAGAAGGATTTATTAACAAAAACTACTTGTTTTGGTTTTCTCTATTAGCAAATTGTTTTTGTAAATCAATGTGGGTATTATTTATATATAGGTGTTTATGGGCGCTTATTTATTTGACCTTTGCTTGATGCAAATAAATTTCCATTTATATACACATTATTTACAATTGTATACTTATATGTGTATTTATTTATATATGGGTCTAAATATATTTGCATCAATCTGATGATACCCACTTTGATTTACTCTTAAAAATAAACAACCATGCAACTCTCGGCAAGAAAAACGTTTTAATCCTATGTATTTGGATGCATGTTTGAACAGCTGCTGTAAAAATAATAATTTACCCTAGTATCAAAACAGTTCATTTTCAGAGATCGGTATACAAACAAAAATGACTATTTTTATCAAATTTATAATTTTCTCATTAATACATCAAAGAATAATTAACATATTAACGAGAATTGTTTTTGATAGTGCTTTTTTAAACAAGATATATAGTATATCGCGAGACTACTGTTGGTTGAAGCTATTGAAGTCTGCTGAGTCTTAAATCTGGACCAAGAGAATGAAAAAGATGTGATCCATTTAGCTATAATCCAGCATCATTTCGTGTTTAGCCCGCATGACGCTTTTTATATCAAACACTGATATGGATCACCAAATGGATTTTGTAATCTGAGATGTTATATATTCAATCTCCCAGTCCAGCGCGTTAGATCTGTTAACACGTGTGTTAGGTGTTTGTTATTAACAATTCTCGTTAATATGTTAATCATTCTTTGATTCATTAATGAGAAAATTATTAATTTGATTTAACTTCATTATTTCAAGTTAGAAATATATAAATTCGGATATTATTTTCACTTAATATTTGACAAAAATCACTTTTATTTGATTCGCGATCGAATCAAATACAAGAAACTTATGATGACTAGTTTTGATGTCATCTATAATCGCTGAAAGTTTGTAGGTATATTATTGGGATCGATACACAGTATACTTAAAAAAATAAAATAAAAATAAGGTTTCTCAATACATAAAAATAAATACTTCTTAAAACTATTTTCAATTAAAAATTAATAATAATAATTAATAAACAGTTTAAAAAACAACAGATATTTTCACTCTAAAGGGGGTTGTTGTTTTTTCCCCCACTTCACGAAAGACTTAGCACATAAGAAGGGTAAAATTTTAGATATCTCGTTTTTTGGGGGCAACATGAATCAATTCAACAAGATTCTAAAAAATTGTGTTCTACTAATTTACAATACAATATATACAATGTTTAGAATCGCTACAGGGTGATCTATAGACGTATGTATGTATTATAATATGTATGATACAAATAGGCATCAGGTAGGTTTCTCTCTATCAATAAAATGAATGAAATTGGTTATCAGTCTGTGTTGGAACATTCAAAGCGGATTTTGAGATATAAATAAAATAAAAATTTAGAAACAATATATATATAAAAAATTTTCTTCTTTACACTGGAATTCTATTTCTAAACACAATCCACATTTATTCCTTATAAATTTTTTAATTATAAGGAATATTTTATAAAGAATTAATGACAATTTATAAAAAATCTAAATTCATTTCACTCGATCAATTTTAAGCCTTTTTTATAAACCTTTTTTTTTGCTTCCTTTCTCGATTATTTTTGTCTAACACAAGGAAAATAGAATTTTTTTTATTTTTATTTTTTGTGAAAGTTTTATAGAAAAATTAATAACTGAATTTAGTTATTAAGTGTATTTTAAGTTGTTGTTTTTTCATTTTTTTAGAATATGAACATGATTATAATTAATTTTATACAAACTGGATAGATAATATTGATAAGTATTTTTCATGATATATTCCAATTATATAATATGTATATTTTATATAATTTTTCAAAATTTGATATTGATTCGAAATGTATTCTGAATTAATATTATTTATCACTCAAAATGATAGGCCTATATTGAAATTAGGAAAAGGGAGATTGATTTTTTTTTTCTTATCGAAAAATTAATTTTCCTTTGGATGAAAAATATTATAAACTATTAAAACATTGCAATCGATTCATTTGTAATTTGGCACTAGACATGATCCAAACGATTTCTCAACTTGGGTTCAAATGGGTTTAATATGAATGGAATGAATTATTTAAATTATTCCAATGTCCTTTATTTTTTAAATTCACTAACTCAATGTTATAAGCAGTGTTGTTTAATAACTAGATACATTTTTGAGTAAATATGTATCTGAATCTACTGAAGTTTCATCTCTATTTATTAAAAAAAAAAACGAGTTAGAAGATATCTTTAGATTCACATTTGTTAATTAGAAATCTTTCTTCAAAATTATTATTCAATTCAATCAAAAGTTAAATTATAATTAAAAACATCACAAAAAAATATTATAATACATGTGTCGGACATTTTGCTTGTCCTTAATCTTAAGTTTTTTTTTTATATCTCGTACAATAGACGTAGTGTCTCTCAATGAGAGATGTTAAAATAAAAAAAATTAACTGAAGTTGGACAAACAAATGTCCGAACCATGTATTGAGAAAAATTAAAATGAATATTATTTTTTTTAGATGTTTTTTATTTATAATTTAACTAATGATTGAATTGAAGAGCATTCCTTGTTGGTTTTACTTCAGAATTTAAGAGATAAAAAAAGAGAGAAAAGTTAGAGTTAGAATAGAACATTGAACTGAATTTGAAGAAAAAAAAAATCTTCTAAGAAAAAGAAAATACTAATTACTTAGGCAATTCAGATTCATTTTTAAATATATTATTAAATTGAAAGTTTTTTTGCCGAGAGTAGCAGAATTTTTATATATTGAAGGAGACAATAAAAGAGTGTGTCTTCTGCTGGAATTATAAATTTTATTTATTTATAACGAGACTATAGTTTCGAGGGCTTTGCCCTCTTCATCAGTCTATTACAATGGATACTATACTAACTATAGTCTCGTTATAAAAAAATAAAATTTATAATTCCAGCAGAAGATACACTCTTTTATTGTCTCCTTCAATATTTAAATATATTATATTATAACTGTTATGTTACACTAAAGAGGGAATCCAGAAATGTTTCTATGGGGGGGGGGGGGGCACATTTCGATAAGTGCTGAACAGCCCCCCTCCATAAGGTATTGGAAGCCATTTTGCCACCAGGAGGCAGGCAAATAAATGTATAATAAATATTTCAAAATTTTTATGAAAAATTAGGAAAAAAAAACTTAATATTTGGACAAAAATTTTGACCCCAGAGGGGGGCAAGGCCCGCATGCCACCTCGTGCATGCCCTATTCCCTTTGCTTATTTCATAATAAAACTTTTTTGGATAACTAAAAATAAATAAATTTATTTTTCTATTCTTTTTTCATATCCTTTCAACATCAAGCCTATAAAATTATTTCCATGATATTTTTAACAAAAATACCCATACATGGTATGGGTTTTTTTCTAAAATCATCCTCAGTGGTGATATTATACAGTCAGATAAAAAAATAATCATCTTCCAGAATGCACAGACCAGAATAATATTTTTTAAAGTAGTTTGACTGATGTCAGAATTCAATGAATAAGATTCAAATTTATCCTCATTTGAATTATATCAAAGAAAAAAATTTCAAACTCGCGATTTGATTAATATTTATTTAATTGGTGGAGATAAATATGGCATTACTCTTAAAATAGTGCAATGTTATTTTTAAACATTTTTTAATAGTTTATAATATTTCAGGAAAAAGATAATTTTTCTATAAAAATACAAATAACAATTTAAAATTTTTTAAAAAGAAAAGAAAAAAAATTATGAAAAATGTTTTTTTTTTAAAGGTAAATTGATAAATCTACCATATTTCATTTTCTGTCCATCACTTGTTGAGAATCAATTCAATATATATTTATATATTCGAAACTGAGATGTTCATTGTAGAATATTTTCTAACATTTTGAACACATTCATTTATTTCACTGTACAAGAAAATTGTGGAATGATATCGATATAATATTTCATTTTAGGAAAAGAAAGCAGAAACTATTTTGGTTTCTTATTTTTTGACGAGGCTTCCTCCTATCCTATTGATTTTATGTGGTTTAGTTGGTAAGATGTTGTTGTTCTGGTTCAATTCCTTCAAGGTTTGCTCCTTGGCACCCCTAGAAAATGAAAATAAGTAATTAGTATATATTTTGAAAATCAATATTTTGTATTATAATTTTTTGATAAAAAGTAAAAGGAAATTATACTCTATTAACAGGGCTGGACAGTTTCATCCCTTTTGGGAGAGCTAGTAACTAGTTACTAGTAATTTAAGGAACTGAGTACAATAATTAGTAGAGATTGTGGTGTTGGTGCAAGGTGAAACATCTTTAATAAAGATAAGAGTAAATAAATATTATATTTAATATTGATTTACTATGAGTTAAGGATTCTTGGTCACTTGTTTCACACTAAAATTTAATGTGAAACAAGTGACCAAGAATCCTTAACTCATAGTAAATCAATATTAAATATAATATTTATTTACTCTTATCTTTAAGAACTGAGTACAAGTACTAGTTGCTTCTATTTTTTTATTTATGAATTAGTTACAGTTACACGTTACTGTAAGGTGAGTCGTGGTAAGCGGGAAATGATTTTACATTTCATTATTGTTATTTCGACTTCTAACACGATAAAATCTTGGCTAGCCTTTCATTTATGACTGATATATTATTTTCTATACTTCTTGCCTTATTTCATAAGAGGGTAGAGCATTAGTTTGGTTTCACTTACTAACATATATTATATTTATACATAAAAAAGCTTGAAAATGGCAAATTTATCAAGTTGACTTCTTCCACAAATGAGATGATGAAAGCCCAAGAGAGACGGTTGTTATAGTCTCAAAGTGAAATAAAATAAATATTTTTTCTTTTAATTGGAAAAAATATTTGTTTTATTTCACTTCGAGAGTATAACAACCGTCTCTCTTGGGCTTTCATCATCTCAATTGTGGAAAAAGTCAAATTTATATTATATTTATTTTTGGAACCTGGTGGAACCAGTTATTCTGGTTGACTGGCGTAAATCTTTAAGTTCTTCACTTTTCCGTTTTGAGTAAATTGGCCCAAAAATTACACATACATGAATTAAAAATTTAGGCACTTATTACTATAAAGTGGTATAAGAGGTAATACAAATAGATTTGAATAAAAACAGTATCGCAAATGACCTTAGCAGTCGATGCGCCTTTAAACCCCCAATAAAAACAGTCATTTTTGGAGTTTGAAACCAGGCAAACAGTCGGAGCATGGTTGCCAATTCGTAAATCTAATAAACATAGCATTTTATTTTATGTACTTCCACCATATCTAACATCAAAGGAGACCATAAAAGAGTGTGTCTTCTGCTGGAAAAATAAATTTTTTAATTTATTTATAACGTTTAGTGAATAAATATTTTAACAATCGAGAATATTTTAGTGGTATAACGTTATAAATAAATAATTTTTTCTCAGCAGAAGTCACTCTTTTATTGTCTGCTTTAATTTATAAAAATTCTGCTACTCTCGGAAAAAAGAAACTTTCAATTTAATATCTAACATCTTTTCCTGTGAAAGCAAGAAACCATTTTTTATTTTATTTCATGAATTAAATACAGTTCATAGGCTAGTACAGAAGAGGGGCTAAGTTACCCCATTATAGATTTCATTGTGATAGCCCAAGAGCCCACGACTGCCAGACCTTCGTTATTTTATAAAAGCTGAAAGTTTTTCGGTGCATGTACCTTATACAGGTAAGAACGACCAGCGACTATAGAGTTTGGGTTGTAGTTACTTTGGCAGGTAACAGGTAATAAAGGTGTATAAAATAGTACCTTAAATTCGTTAAAGTATAAAGCTCAATTTTTTTATATTTTCTTCGGGATAACTTTAGAAATCTCGTCATCCATTGCCGGACACTTATGACAGTTGCTACCCCTGCCAGACACCCCTAAACTTTAAGAAACTCAAGCTTGAGTGGTTTGCCATAAAAGAATTTAGTCTTTTTGATTTTAAGTCGATTCTTCCACGTTTTCAGTAGAAGTTGTCATTAATAGTCAAAACAACAAAAATGGAATGCAATAAGGTTATTCCTCTAGTATTAGATAAGAATCGATGGTTATTTTTGATTTTAAGTCGATTCCTCCATGTCTTCACCAATGGTTATCAATAATAACCGAAATGTCAAAAATCTATGTAAAAACCATTAAAACTGTCCGCCTATTGAGGTAACATTTTTTTATAGGTCGCCAAGTAACATATATAAAATTTATCTTTTATATTATAACGAAAGTATAATTATAATTTATTAAAGTTTAGGGGTGTCTGGCAGGGGGTAGCAACTGTCATAAGTGTCCGGCAATGGATGACGAGATTTCTAAAGTTATCCCGAAGAAAATATAAAAAATTGAGCTTTATACTTTAACGAATTTAAAGTACTATTTTATACACCTTTATTACCTGTTACCTGCCAAAGCAACCACAACCCAAACTCTATAGTCGCTGGTCGTTCTTACCTGTATAGGGGACATGCACAGAAAAACTTTCAGCTTTTATAAAATAACGAAGGTCTGGCAGTCGTGGGCTCTTGATCTATGAGGCAGTTGGGCCACCCTTAAACTTACAAAATGTTGGGCTTAGAAATGATTTTGCCCTGAGTGTAATAATTTATTCACGAAAGAACAGAAAAACAGTACAACATAAAATTTATTCAACTTTCTTTTAGGTAGAATCTATTCTGTGTTACGATTTTACACATTGTATTTTCAAACTATTGTGTATTACTAATCTAGTTTAAATTATTAACACTTACAAATATCTTGTGAGATCTTCAATGTCGACCAACATTGAATCTTGTTCCATATGTAAATCATCTCTAGTCATTAAAAATTTGACTAGACTTTCATTGAGAACTGTAAGAAATTAATATAATCGATTAAGGATTGTTATGGCTTTAATTTATAATAATGAAGGATTCCGTAAGACGAAGAAAAGGAAAACTTTTTTTTAAGTGGTAACGTTTCGAGCCGAATAGGCCAACATGTGGTCTTAAATATTAACGAGCAAATCATCAATTTGTTGGTTTGAGAAAAAAATTTCAAAAAATATATTAAAGTATAAGCAAAAAACGGGAGAAAAATAAAAAAACAGTTTGAAGTTATTCCGATAATTTATAGTGTAATTTTAAAAATATGACGAGAATGTAATTTTGTAGGTCATTAGGTCATTCATCCTAGTTAATTGACTGGCATTTAATATTATAATTTTCTTAATGTTGAAAATAGTTTGATGAATGTATGTGCTGGTTTGTCCACATAAATTAATTTTAAATAGGATACTTTTACTCTTATCTGTATTAAAAAGTTGTGATCTCTGAGATATCTTTTGTGGGTGAAAATTGAACGACACCGGTTACATCTAATAATTGAAAATATGGCCGAACTGATTTCATTGGTTCGTATGTTTTGATCATTGAACTAGGTATGTAAAAATAAAAATAAATAACATGCTAATATAACTCCAGTTTCCACCTAATAATAACATGTCTCACACAGGTTTGATTATTTTCTAATTATAATCAATGTGTCTTTTTAAGAAAAAAATTTTGATCCAAAAGTATTATTATCTGTAAATATCTATTTTTTTTGTTCTCAGGTGGGCACTGAGGATGCTGTTATAAAATAATATGTCAGCGAAATAGAACCCCGGACCATGTCTGACGTCTGTCTATTCATGATTTAATAAACTAATTATAATACTACATAGATAGTGTTTTGAATTTTATTATCCATCTCCGGTTCCTAAAAAATCTGATAATCGAATTACAAATATAAAAAATAAAAAGGAACATGCCATAATATATAAGTTACAATAAAAATATTAGTTGTGTTGCATGTTGAGTTTCTGCCTAAGTCGTGATAGCAAGAATGGGACAAAAAAGTGGAATTTAAGGAAAAAAATAAATTTATTTTTCTTTACCCGACTTCTTTGTCCTGGAACCCTTCATTATTAATACTTATAATCATTTGAGAGATATAATTTTCAATTTTATTTCAAAATTTCAAGAAGTGAATTATTAAATATTTTCTTAATAAACCTACTTTCTATTTGAGTATGAAGATCATTGACAATGACTTGTAGTTGTGCGACATTCATTTCTGTTAAAATTTGCCGACTGACTCTTCTTCGGTCTTCCGGGAAAGGTATGCCAACCTGAAGGAAATCATAGGAAATAAATTCATATTATATAAAGAGATTGACAAAAATACAAGGGGATTATAAATTATTTAATATTTGAAAGGTATCAAAATGATGAATATAATTACCAAAGTGTCAATAATGAGATGCTAATTAATTTTAGAAATAGTATTATTATCAGGTCCGATTGTATAACTGGGTAAAATAGGCACATGCCCAGGGGCGCAAGAGAATAGAGAATATTGGGGGGGGGGGGGGCGCACCTGTTTCATTTGCCCATAGCGCCACGAGGGTTAAAAACGGGCCTAATTATTATACTTTATTCATCATTATAGATTAATCAAAACGGATTTGATCTAACTAATACTCTCTTCCATTTTACTTTATTCCATGGGAATTCTTTATTTTCTCTAAAAAATCTTAAATTCCTATTATGTCTGGGGAAAATATTTAAATATTAGTCTTCCTTTCCCACTTCACCGTCGAAACAATCCATTAGCTATCTTCCGAATCTGAACCTTCAGCTCTTCACTTTTTTCAGATACTTATTTCCACTATGTTCTCTTTTCTCTAATTCTATCACGAACTTTTCATTTCTAAATCCACCCATTTAATTTAATCTATGTACCACAATGACCAATACATGTCTCCAGCAACATATTTCTATTTTGTAGGCTGATTGAGAAGGATCATAATAATTATTGATTCGAAATAAAGCCAATTTTAGCTTAAGGTAGTTGTTTCGCGACAATACTAGCAAAAAATTAATGCTAGAGTATATAGAACAGACAATAAGGATTCATAATTGATAAGCACAAAACTTTTTGCTGTTTATGTACCATTACTAGCCAATCCCGTGATCGTTTGACAAATCTGGCAACGCTGTCCGAGCTTGTATATATTTTATCGAGGGGTGAACCGTGATTGGAATTAGGTGTACACTGTCTTTGGAATTTTTTGAAATTACTTTGGAATTCATTAGATAATCTATTGTCATCTATTGTCTTCTACTTGGAAGTGAATATGGAAGTGGAAGTAGGTGTACAAGATTTTAGCTCGGGGTTCACCCCTCGTATTTTATCATAGAAATTTCAGATAAAGTATATTATAAAAGGAGATTTATAAAACAAAAAGTTCGAAAAAGCGATTGAAAGCTGTTGCGGCAATGGCTGAAGCGAAAAAACGTCAAAAAAAGTACTAAATTAGTTTTTTTATAGCAATGGTAAGAAGAGTTTCTTAATTATAATTAAATATGTATGTAAACTTCCCGATATCCCGTATAGTGCAATGTATAAGAGTCTGAAAAACTCTATCTTTGGAATTTAATATCTCAGGAACTATATTGTTCATAAATTTCGTTTTGTCACCAATCGATGCAGAATTATTTAAATAATGATCTAAATTTCAAAAAAATCCTAAGAAAACCCATATGGTGAAACAACTACCTTAAGCCATCCTACTTTTTTTTTTAATACAACAAACTTATCAAAGGATAAGCTCGCTGTTAGATACAATCATTTTCACTAACAACTTCTAACACTGGTAAATCAAGACACTTTCGTTGAAGTAAAGCAATAAAATGCTGTTACTGAAAGTTCACTTTAGCTATTCATAGACATAGACTCCATAGACCCATTAATAGCGTGGGTAGTTAGAGATTTTATAACACCGTAGTTACGGAGAAAAGACAAAGGACAAGGATGAGATTAAATTTTTATTGATATTATTTCAGTTGTTTATTTGATCGTATGATCGCATGTCTAGTGATTATTGAATAATTTCTTATTAGATGATTTTTCATATAAAAAATTAATAAACTGTTTATTTCTATAAAATAAATTGACGAACTCATTATTTTATAATTTAATTATTATATCATTAAAAATGTCAAAATATGCATGTATATAATGGTTTAGCATATCGTCGCCTTAGAGAATAAACCTGTTAACTCACAATAAGGAAATTTAACAGGGCAGAGAAAAAACAAACAAAATTTAATATTGTTGTTATGGAAAATACTATTTTTCACATTTTTTTTCTACAACTTACGATCGTAATTTTAAGTAGCAATTTTACTTGGATGATGCTGACTCTCTTTTGCTTTCGAATTAATGCTTTCGGTATTAATATGTCATATATAATAAAAAGTGTAGTTAGCAGGTTTACACTCTAAGCCGACGATATACAAATTTGCCTATATAAGGTTAGTGACAGTTCTGAGAACTTATTAAGTAACACATAAATATGAAAGCCAATGAAAATTTATTAAGTGCTATTCCAATAAAATAATGAATAAAAGGGCATTACTTTCTAATTAATAATGCTGTATTTCATTAACGTAGGTCCAAAAAACAATGATTTGTATTTCTTATTTCTTTTTTGCGAATAAATGCGAAATTCCTATATTTCAAATGCTAAGATTACGTACCTACCCCTTACGATGTCTTAAATTTTAATTTTAATCTGGTTTATGAATTTATGTATTTAAGTATTTATTCTAAGTTATATTTATTTTAAATAATGCCCTGTTATTATACTGTTTGGATGTGTGATTAAACCAAACTCATTTGTATAGCATAAATTGTTGAAAACAAATAAATATTATCTATCTATCTAACATAAAGTAAAGCTAAGCAAAGCGAATTCATAATTACCTATGTATATTTTATGTTTGAATTTGAGGTACGTTATGTATAAATTATGGGGGCATTTGTATGATAAAGTCATGAGAAGGCCACAATACATAAGGTCAGGTGGGGCAACTGGGCCAGGGGTCCTGTAACCCCAGAGCTTTTTAATTTTACCGCATTTTTTTAGCGCAATTCACTTTTTCATATTGGTGGGAAATTTTCAGTGTTCCTGAATTAGATAAATTTCTTTAAGTTTATTTTATACTTAAGTACTTAGTTAAGTTAATTACTTATTTACTTATTTACCTAGTTATGTTCTTACCTAGTTGCCTTACCCAGTTCCTTGAAAATATTGAGACTTAAGTAAGTACTTAATTAAGGCTTTCTTAAGCATAGGGATCTTATTTAACTTTATTTCAATGGGTAAAATGAAATTATTTTGTTTAATTGTTTGATTTATGATACTTTTTTTGTATTTTCTGTAATAAAAATCGATTTTAAAAATTATACTTGGCGTTTAAACTTATCTACCTTAAAAAATTCAATAGAATAAAAAAATAGAGGTCTTGGTGCAACTGGGCCAGCCTAGTCAGGGCCCAATTACCCTGAATCGCTTACATCTTTGATTATTTTTAATCCATATACAAATGAGACTAATTCTACCTACGGCCAGTGCCTTGAGGGATAGGGGAACATATCCAACTGCTCAAAAGATGTTAAAAATTAAAAAAACAGCAAATAGGCTGGGCTGGTCCAATTACCCCACAACGCGTTTAACTGGGCCAACCTTAAAACTTTACATTCAACTTAAGATAATTACAAAATTTTTAATAATCAAAAGTTGAAAGTATCATGATTATTTGAAGAAAATTTCATCTTTCAATTAATAGTCACGAGATCTATAAATTGTGAGGAAGGAAAAATATGGAGTACTATCCTTGGGAAAACAAAAGAAGCTGGCCCAGTTACCCCACCTGACCTTATTTTGTTTAGTTAGTTTTTCCTATGTTCGTCGCCTTTATTTATTATTATCATCTGATTTAGATATAATAATTTAATCTATTATCTGTTTATACCTTTTCCAGACTTGACCGGACCATTTCTGTAATAGGACTCTTCTTTTGTCTCTGTCTTTCCACTTCCATTTGCATATGAGCCATCTCTTTGGCTTGAGCGAGTGCCATCCTTGCCTCGGCCTGAAGTCGAGCTTGCCTCGCGAAGAAGTCCGCCTCAGTAAGAGGCTCCCGTTTTGCACTGGCGGCTGCTGCTGCCTCCATATCCCTTTGAAGAGGCAGAGTCAATTTGGACGTGGAAGGTCGAACAGCTGCCATTTTCTTCAAACCATAATTTGAAGTACTGCGTGCTGAGAGGACGGGCGCACCTCCATTTAATAACACTGATGGGGACTGGAAACAAACAAACAAATAATTAAATACAATGAATAATATTATTATATATATAATTAAATATAATAGTTAAAATTGTCGTTAAATTTGCTTGTATTCTTAAGAGACAAAATTTCGTTTTAACAAATACCAAAATTTCCAGTATAAGCAATTTTTTTCGTAGCCTACAATGAAATTAAATTCAGAGAATATACAGGGTGTCTCAAAAAAATGTACTAACACTTCGAATGACAAGAAAAACATGATTTATGAACATAGAAAGAAGTTGAAAGGCTTCAAGTACAGAAAGCAAATGTAATTGATGAATCATGTTCGCAAATGTTCAAATTGATGACCATCATTGTCCAGAAAACGCTGATAACGCGAACCAAGGGATTCGCAAATCTCACCAAACAGGTCATTTGGAATATCGCGACATTGTTTCTGAATTTCCAATTTCAATGCATCTTTTGTTCTTAATTTGATGCGATAAACTGTCCTCAAGGTATCCCCACAAAAAAAGTCCATGGGCGTGAGGTCTGGAGAAAGCGCAGGGTATTCAATGCTACCCCTTGGTCCAATCCATGTGTGTGGATAAACTGCATCAAGGTGAGCTCGTACATCGCGATGGTAGTGGGGAGGTGCTCCATCTTTATCGTTTATCGCATCAAAGCAAGAAAAATTGATACATTGAAATTGGAAATTGAAAAACAATGTCGCGATATTCCAAATGACCTGTTTCGTGACGTTTGCGAATCCTTTGGTTAGGGTAATCAACGTTGTTTGGACAATGACTGTCATCAATTTGAACATTTGAGAACATGATTCTTCAATTACATTTGTCTTCTGTACTTAAAGCCTTTCAACTTCTATGTTTTTCTTCAAAGTGTTAGTACATTTTTTTGAGATTATTAAAACCGGACTGGCCATCGCAATACTTCCCCATTATATTCTATAGAAAGTTTTTTTTTTTATTTTTTTTTTTTTTATTTATTATAGGCAATCAGAAATTACATATTTACAGGATTTCTATGAGCCAATTTTCTATGTGAAATATTTACAATAGTTACAAGGTAGTCTCCTATGAGACTAGACAAGATAATGAAAAGAAAAGAAAAAAAAATTATATAAATTTATTATTCAGGATTGTGGAGATCCTGGGGCCATCTTCTTTTCAGACGTCTTCTTTCGGGGATCCGGACAAATGAGTGGAGGGTCTGATTAGGGTGTGATGCCAATTTTCCAACGTGGATGTTGGCTCTTTTTCTAACGACTTCTTCCACATAGGGCACTCGGAGATCTTCGTGGATTATCTTATTTGAAATAAACCACGGTGCATCAGTACTTATTCTAAGGAATTTTGACTGGAATTTTTGTATTATATTTATATTGGACTTACATGAGCAGCCCCATAGCTCAATTCCGTATGTCCAAATAGGCTTTATAATCACTTTATAAATTAAAAGTTTATTTTCCAGTGAGGTAGGAGATTTTCTGCCAATGAGCCAGTGCATTTGCCTAACTTTAAGGTCCATTTCTTTTCTTTTTTTTTTAATGTGTTCCCTCCAAGTAAGCTTTGAGTCTAGGTGAAGTCCTAGATACTTAATGCAGGAACTTTGAGGAACGGTTTTATTGTTGATCTTGATCGGGGGACTTGTTTTTCTGTTTAATGAGAAGGTTATATGCTGTGATTTACTCTCATTTATCTTCATTCGCCATTTCTCGAACCATATGTTTACTTTATCAAGATGATTTTGAAGAAGATAGCAAGCTTTCATTGGATCTTTGTCCGAGGTTAGTATGGCTGTGTCATCTGCAAAGGTGGCGACATGGCATTCTTGAGAAGTTGGAAGGTCTGAGGTGTATAGCAGGTAGAGGAAAGGTCCCAGAATACTGCCTTGTGGAACTCCTGCCTTGATTTGATGAATATTTGATACTTCGTCGTTAAGTTTGATTTGGAAAACTCTATCTTCTAGGTAGGACTTGAAAATTTCGAAGTAATGATGAGGTAGATTTTTTTTAATTTTAAATAACAGTCCTTTATGCCATACTTTATCGAAGGCCTGGCTTACATCCAAAAAAGCCGCAGAGCAGTATTGTTTATTTTCGAAGGCCGGTCTTATTATTTCTACTAATCTTTGACATTGTTGGATAGTAGAATGTTTTTGTCTAAAACCAAACTGGTGGGATGGAAGCCATTTCATTTGATTATCATCTTTTATTCTCAAATATAACATCTTTTCAAAAATCTTTGAAATTGTAGGCAATAGACTTATTGGTCTATATGAAGTCACTTCAGTGGGTGGTTTGCCAGGTTTTTGTATAAGGATAATTTGTGCTATTTTTAGTTGCTTTGGCCAGTAGGTAAGTCTGAGAATGGAGTTGAAAATTATTAATAGAAATCTGATCCCTTTATTAGGAAGATTTTTTATGACATCGGCGGTGATAAGATCCATTCCTGGTGCTTTTTTAGATTTTAGTTGTTTGATTTCTTTTTTTAGTTCATTCATTTTAAAATTAATTATGGGAAGAGACATTTGATGGGGCGATTCCAGAAAGTTTTCGATTTCTACGTCAACTGTACTGGAGAAAGGTTGGAAAGCTTGGGATAGATGTTCTGCAAACAGATTTGCTTTTTCTAGGTTGGTTCTTGCCCAGTCAGTAGATACATTTGACCTTATAGGTGGAATTGATGTTTGGTGTCTTTTAAAACTCCTGGATGCTCTCCAAAGTGAAAAATCTTTATTTGAAAGATTTTCTACATAATTTTTAAATGATTCGTTTCGAACTTTCTTCATTTCTGATCTTAGTATATTATTTATATTATTATATAAGTTTTTATCATGAGGGCTGTGAGTTCTTTGCCAAACAGCTCTAGCTCTTCGTTTCTGAGCGATCAAGTTTTTTATTTCAAAAGGGACTGAAAGGGATTCTCGAATTTTTTTATCAATGTTGGGGGTTGAGTTTCTGGCAGCCTTTTGGATGGTATTGATAAAATGGCCAGTGGTTTCTTCAAGTTCTTGATGAGTTTTTATTCTAATATTTGTTTCTAGGTTTTCATCAATATAATCCCGAAAATTTTCCCAATTTGTGTTTTTGTTCGTAAGACTTGGTTTAGGTGATATCATAGATATTGTTGTATTTATTGTGGCAATTATCGGGGAGTGATCAGAAGACAAATCATAGTTAGGTTCAATTTTTATATAGTCAGCTGAGATACCTTTTGCAATGAAGAAGTCTAGAATATCCGGGATTTTCAAGGAATCAGTGGGCCAGAAGGTTGGACTTCCTCCTGATAAGTTTATGAGCTTAGATTCAGTTATAGCCTTGTTTAGTTCTCTTCCTCTTTGTGTTATAAGTCTTGAACCCCAGTTGGTGTGCTTAGCGTTAAAGTCTCCTCCAGAAATAAATTTGTTTCCTAGAGATTCGAAGAATGTTTTGAATTGGTCTTTAGTAATTTTATGTTTAGGTGGACAGTACACGGCTGAGATAGTTAGTGGGTTGGCTTGCTTGTAAATTTGTATGGCTGTGCCTTGTAGGAAGTCCATAGAGTACTTGGGTAGTTCGCATTGTTTTATGGATTTTTTTATTATAATTGCACTACCTCCTCGTGAAGAGCCGCTGGGGTGATTTGAATTGTAGAGATTATATTCGGGGATTTTGACTAAGTTTTTATTTGTAAAATGGGTTTCAGACAGAAGCATTATGTCTATTTTGTTCATTTTTAGAAAGAATGATACTTCATCTTTTTTGGCTTGGAAGCCATTGGCATTCCATAGAGCTATTCTTAGAGACTCATTCATTTTGAGAGATTATTCACTACTGAAGAAAGCAAGTTCAAGATCATGTTGCTTTGTTGCATTAATTGGGCGAACATATTTTTGAATTCATATAAAAATTTAGAGAGAGAAATATCTTGAGTAATATCATCATTTTTATCATTCGGAGTTGATTTTATGCTTGCTTGTGTTGCTTGGGCATACGATTTTGGAGACTTAGTTGGTTGTTGTAATTCTCTGCTTTCTTGTGCAGGGGCTTTATTTAGGAGGTGGTTGTTCGGTTTTTGTGCCATCTCCGTCCACTATAGAAAGTAAAAATGTTTCTTTATGTCTCGTATACGTATTTTATACAATAAAAGTATGAAAAGTTTCGAGACAAAGAATAAATGATCGATTTTCATTAAATTTTCGATATAATATTAAGTTTTCATGAATTAATCGAAAGTGATAACATTTTAAATTATGTTTATTATTATGTCTATTATTATTCAATATATATTTTGGTTCGGTTATTTATGAGAAAATTTATTTGAATTCATTTTATCAAAAAATAAAAATTATCAAGTGTCCGGTTTTCTTTGCTTTGGAATGTATTAAAACTAAACTTAAAAGAAAAAGAATATTTTAGACAATATAATATACATTCAATAAATGGATATTAGTTTAGTTAATAATACCTACTAAATAATTTTAATTGATGGTAATATTCATTGTATATTTGTGTATTTCTATGAATTTATTACTGTATATTCTATTTTCCTAGATTGTACAAAACGAGAGTCAATATGACTTATGTACATTTATAATAAATAAAAAATAAGTAGTTTATTTTCAGAAAATTATATTTCGTCATTTTGATTATTATGATGATTTTATTGCATTTCTGCTGGAAAACTTTCACCTAACCCTTGGATGGAGTGGTATTAGGCTCGGTCGATGCGGAAAGGAAATTCATCCTAGTCCGCATGACGTTTCCGAATGTCTTAAGGTAGTTCTTTCACAAATGCGAAAATTCAAGAAGTCTTTGAAACTTGGAATATAAGTCATTAAAAGTATAATACACATACTGTTAAAATTTGAAGACGAATTACCACACCAAACATGAAAAAATTGCAATTAAAAATGACATTTTTTACATAGGGTAGATAGGGAAACGGTGGGGATATGATCATTATTTCATTTTTTTTCATTGAAGGACTTTCACCCGTTAAACTAATATTTATTAGAATAATATATTCGGAGTAAGTTAAAAAAAAATTGAAATTATTTACCTTCTTAGTTTTGATAAAAAAAAACATATTTGGGCGATTATTTTTAGTGGAGGGGATATAAGTACAATGGCTTGGAAACGATCCGGCAAGTATGTGTGTATCCATACAGAGATTTCGTAGTGTGAGTGTACAGTCACGTTAAAAAAACATAACCTAAAATTTTAGTTCCGTTCATATTTAGAGTGGTTATGAGGCTAAAACTTTTTGTGTGGATTGTCGTGAAAGAACCTCCTTAATTCAGGAATTTATGCATAATGTGGTATGTCTGAAGAATCGAGATTTTCTGGGTGGTTTTGAAGGTCATGCCTATCTTCTCTAAATTCCTTTGCGGATATTACTAGAGAAATGGTTGTGACCTTGTTTAATTTCCAGATATTTTTCATCTCTATCGCCAGGCCTTCATATTTTTTTATTTTTTTGTCCTCTGTTAACTTGATGTTATGCGTCAGAGGGATGGCGATGTCGATTAAGATGGCTCTCTTTTCGATTTTGATTATTATTATTATTATTTATTGTAAGTGATACTTTTTCTTAAGATAATCACCGAAAAATTAGCAACATAATACAAGACATTAATTATTTTCATTTGATGTAACTATGTAGTTACAATTGTAATTGATATTTTATATTTCAATTATTTCCCATCCCTGATTTTTTTTACTACAAAATAATTTTCGTTATAAAGAGATTTGATTGTATTTTCATAGACAATTAATCTTCATTGAAATGCAATAAAATAAATTGGTTGTTAAAATGTTGTTTACAACACCAACAGTTTCTGATCAATTAATCTTAATTAATGTGAATTGAACTTAATGTTCGTGTTTTAAAGACCTTGACAGGCATCGTTTTCGTTTGTGTCGGGTGTTTCTTTTCAAATTCAGGCTTAGCTGGTGCGGTTGTCGGTGTCTCCGAGTCGGACACCGGCGATTCGGTATCTGAAGCAGTCTCGTTCATGAAGCAGATCTGAAGATTCATACCTAAAAATAAATAAATATATAAATATAATAATAATCAAAAACAAATATGTTTAATCTTTGTTAGTTTTATATACATATAACTATGTATTTGTTCAAATATTGTTATCATTCGGTACGCCGGATAGCCAGAGTATTGAATTTACTAAAAAAAATTCAGGGTATCTTATACTTGAAAATGATCAAAGATGAAGTAAAACATCAGGTATTTTTGTCATAGATACTTGTTAGTTAATAAATATATTTAATATTATGCATATTATTTTTGTTTTTTAAGTTTAATAATTTTTGTGGTTATTCGTATTTATAAATGCCTGGAACGTGAAAAAAAATCATTTTTATATATAATTTTTTTTCTGCCAACACGTGTGTGTTTGGATTCCGATAACCACTATAGCTAAAATCAACTGGTGTGTTCACCACACGACTTTCACATTTTCATTTATTTGAAGTCATCGCGACACTACTAATTTACACCCACTTCCTTTAGTTTTTTTTTTATTTTCTCAAAAACGGCTCTAACACTGCCGCGACACTCCTACTTTACACCCCATTCCTTTATTTCAATCGGATTAAAAATTTGACAGAACTAATAACTCATGACACTTGATAAATACACAAATTTTTTAAAAAATCGTTAGAGCCGTTTTTGAGAAAATCAAAAAATTCGAAAAATCTTTTATGTAAATGTCCACTTCCGATTTTCCGATTTCAACCAAAATCTTCCTGTATACCTTCTAGCCTATATCAAGCTTAAGTTTCGAATTTCGTATCTCTGAGACTTATGGTTGCGAAACGCAGGGAGGGTACATACGTACGCACTAACTAATGGATTTTTGGCCCGTTTTTAGCCTCTGGTGACCACAATTTCTGGTTTTATGTCCTAAATCCGATTTTCAACTATTAAGAGCATCGATTTACCTAGAAGTTACAAAATTAAATTAGCTTTTTTCATCTCTGAGATACAAGGACTCAAAGAGTCAGAACCCAGACTGGCCATTGCAATACTTCCCCATTATATTCTATGAATATAAATGTGAAAGTAAAAACAGAAGGTGTTCGAAAGTTTGTTCTGGATCTAGTCTTGAAAAAGATACCAGTTTTCCTTTCAGAGCTTGGGCTTACTAGCTTCAGATATTCTGGATATAAAATCGGAAAAAATTGAATCGTTATTTAGAGGACTAGCTGACGGTTGAAGTTAATGAGCTGAAATTTGACAAAAAAGTTTGTTTTAAGAAACTGCACCTTTCTGTAAAGTTTCAGCTAACTAACTCAAACCGTTTGCTGACACAATATTTCCAAATCTTTGGAGAGTGTACTGATTCTTGAAAAAATTTTCAGTTTTCCCGAAATTATGTCATAAGTAGTTTAGGCTTTAAAAAAAATGTAGAAAAAAAATCCAATCGTTCTAAATGTGTATAAAGTTTTCAATTTTCTTTCCACTTAGTACAAAATTATTACAGCTTAAAAAAGATAGAATTTTCTGTTTAATCTAAGCTAGGATTTATATAAGTTAGTAAAAAAATTTATAATGCCTGTTTTTTAATATTTTTAAATATTTAATTTATACTCAAATTTAAAAGCTTTATATGAATATAATCAAAATATATCACACAATAGTAATTTAACCTAGTTTGCGTATTAGATAATTGCAATTGCAATATTTTATATAAATAAATGAATTTATAGTTTTGAAAGATCTGGTTTAAAGCATGAGCGAAATTTCAGACAAATTAATGAATTAACTATAAATGAACAATAATTTGCTTGTTTTAAAAACAAAGTGTTAGATAATCAATATAAATGAATATTAATGGGACTAAAGGGTTCTTAAAATATATAAAATTAAACAGATTAATTGCAAATTCGAATGATAAATCAATATGATTTTGTCATCAAACTCATCTCATTATTTTAAAAGCTTTGATTTAAATTTTTTGTTACATTTATTGATAATGATATTAATACAAAATAAGCTGACGTGTTCTGATGTGGCCATCCAATTGACTTTACCATACAACCAGGCCCCTCACTCATATTTAATAAAATTATTTATAATCATGTAGGGGAGGAGGGTTAGTTTTTGCATTTTTAGACTTCTGGGGGCCACCGATTATATATACAAAGGAGACAATAAAAGTGTGTCTTCTGCTGGAATTATAAATTTTATTTATTTATAACGAGACTATAGTTTCGAGGGCTTTGCCCTCTTCATCAGTCTATTAAAATTGATTCACAGGAATTAATTTATTATTAATATTCATAAATTAAATCAAATTGATTCACAGGAATTAATTTATTATTAATATTCATAAATTAATTCCTGTGAATCAATTGTAATAGACTGATGAAGAGGGCAAAGCCCTCGAAACTATAGTCTCGTTATAAATAAATAAAATTTATAATTCCAGCAGAAGACACACTCTTTTATTGCCTTCTTCAATATATAAAAATTCTGCTACTCTCGGCACAAAAACTTTCAATCTAATATATATACAAAATTTGGTTGGGTTTGGTACAAGAGCCTAGATTTTCATTTTTTGACCCCCCTCCCCATTTTGGGTCGATATGCACCAAAATCTAATCAGCTCTTAATCTCAATGCAACAAAACTACGTGTGAAATTTGGCTTCGATATTCACATTAGTTTTTGAGCTAGCTCGTCCACAAAAATTTGGTAACACACAGACTAACAGACAGACTAACAGACATTTTGACAAAACAGCTATTATCTCGAAAAATATAATTTTTTCGATGTTCCCTTATTAAGGCCTTTTTTGTAGAGCGAAATGCCATGGTTTCGCTCAATTTTTTTAATCAAAATAGTTTCAGTCGTTTTTGAGATATTTCGAAAAAAAGAAGCACGATTACAATAATTGACCATACCCTGTAAAGTAAAGTAAAGTAAAGTAAAATTAAAATTTCGAAATCAATTTCATATGTACTTAAAAATCGAAAATGACTTTTTTTCATAGATTTGCAGAGTTATTCAAATTTAAAGGAATAAATCAATGAATGTGTCTTGTGTTTGATGTTATGTATACATAAATATATTGAAATCAGTCTATCATTAGACTTCTTCAACAGAATTAAAAAAGATTTTAGAAATAGGTGTCAAAACATTGTGCATTCTGATGAGATTTTTTCATTAAAAATATACAATCCAGGTGATTTTAGTCGAAACTTTTCTTACAAAAGGATCTCAACAACTAAAGGGTTAAATCTGCTATATTAAAATATATATAGGTACCATACATATATATAAAATATTTTTTCATTTTGAGAATAGTTTCGAAGACATTGTTTTCATCTTCAATCTAATACAAATATTTCCAACGAATATGAATAATCTTTCGGCTTATATTAACAAATGAATTGATTTGATGGGGAAGATCAAATTATTGAATGTTCGTGGGAAATATTTATATTAGACTGAAGAGGAAAAAAAGCCTTCGTTCGATATGTTAGTCTCAAATTAATCAAATATTTATTTAATGATAGTGTTAATATTTTTTAAATATATTTAAATATGAAATAAAAAATTATTTTATAAAGCAATGAGTAAAACGTTTATTTGAACATGAAAGTTGTTTTTTATATTTACAGACTAGCTGCAGCTGGGGGAATTCTTTTAAACAAAAGTTGTCAGAAATTACATCCCCTACAACTTTGATAAATATAAAATTTGCCGTAGAGTTAATAGTTTAGGAGTTATTTGATAATTTTCATTCGTGCACCCCCCCAAACCCCCTTTTGGGTTCAAAATATCAAAACGTTATATAGCTAAAAACGCAAGTTAGAAGACCACTGTTACAAATATGAAATTTCATAATAATCCCTTCAGCCGTTTTGACGTGAATCGTGAGCAACTTTTCGCGGAAACCACTGAAACAGACAGACATACAGACAGGAATTTTGTTGAGGGTGTTTTCGTTCATAACTTTAATTTTTAACTTTTATAAAATAATTATTTTATTTCATAATAATACAAACAAGAACATTAAATAACTCTATATATATATATTTACATCAATCAGAAGACACACTCTTTAATTTTTTTAGCTTTTAGTCACAAGCTATTACTTAAAATATAACCATTTTTTTTAATAATATCCTTTTTTGATGTTTCCTATAAAAAAAAGATTAGATTAAAAAACAATAATTAACTTTCAAATGATATTAAATAAATAATAAAATAAAAGGTAAGTAAATATAACTTAACTTAATTTAAACTTGATTATTATCTCTATGTATATAAGCCTAAAATGATAAGATTATTTTTAAGATTTTAGAGTGTTAATAATATTTGTGAAATTAGACCTAGGGCAAAAAGTATTGCTCTCCAGAACTTCTTCAAATTAGAACCCAGCTGAACCCGACCGAGAACCAATTTAGACTTTTTTACTTTACCATACAGGGTAAAAATTATATTTTTCGAGATAATAATTGTTTTGTCAAAATGTCTGTTAGTTAGTTAGTCTGTGCGTTACCAAATTTTTGTGGACGAGCTAGCTCAAAAACTAGTTTGAATATCGAAACCAAATTTCACAGGTAGTTTTGGTCTATTGAGATTAAGAGCTGATTAGATTTTGGTGCATATCGACCGAAATTAAGGAGGGTGGTTAAAAATTAAAAATCTAGGCCATTTGAGCAAACTCAACCAAATTTTGTATACATAATTAGTGGGACCTCAGAAGTCAAAAAATGCAAAAACTAACCGCCCAAAATGGGGAGGTAGGGGGGGGGGTGTAAGGTCAAAAAATGAAAATCTTGGCCATTTATCAAACTCAACCAAATTTTGTATACATAATCAATGGGACCCCAGAAGTCTAAAAATGCAAAAACTAACCCCCTCCCCTACATGATTATAAATAATTTTATTAAATATTAAATATAAAAAAGGGGCCAGGTTGTATGGTAACGTCAAGTGGATGGCCACATCAGAACACATCAGCTTATTTCTGAAAAGAATCGAAAGTGAGCCAGTTCGAACCAAAATAAAATACGAAATAGAATTTCATTAAGGAATCTAACTTCATTAATTAATGGAAATTCATTATTAACAATGGAAAAGTATATAAATAAAATATATGAATGGCGTTTAATCATTTCATCTTGTCCTCCAAATATCGCTTAAAAACAGATTTAAGGGAATTTACTCTGGAAAAGACTATCATATCCGTATTCGGCCCCCAGAAATGAAAGTTAAAAATCTATAAAAGAGGGAGGGGGGGGAACTCTAGCTATTTTAGGGTGGGGTGAACTCTAGCTATTTTGGAGTGGGGCTGAACTCTAGCTATTTTGGAGTGGGGCTGAACTCTAGCTATTTTGGGGTGGGGGTGAACTCTAGCTATTTTGGGGTGGGGGTGAACTCTAGCTATTTTGGGGTGGGGGTGAACTCTAGCTATTTTGGGGTGGGGGTGAACTCTAGCTATTTTTTCGAGAAGATTTAAATAGTATTTTACCGAATTTTCTAATATTTGATAAATTCATTATTCAGTTTCACATTCGATGAGTGGAGTATTTTGTAAAAATTAACGTTAATACTTATTCTAAAAATAATGAATGTTTTTTGTTTATATTTTCATCTAAATCTAGATAATAAACAAACAATTTTTAATAGAGATATAAACATATGAAAAACATTTTAATGAATGTGATTATTATTTATACATAAAAACAAATCTTTTATAAAAACAATCTTCAAACGTTTATTATAAAAGCAGAGAATTTCTCGCTTTATCAATGGAATTTTAATTTTAGAATTTTAAAAATGAAAAAAAAGGTGCTTTATGAAATAAATATAAGGCAACACAGTGTGTGAGAAATTCTCCCGAAACATTTGGTATTTCACCTTTGAAGATTGTTTTTATAAAAGATTTGTATTTATTTATAAACATATGATAATTGTTTTTAATTCTATTAATAAGAAAATATAGAATAAACGGGGAAAATATTTTCAATCTGTGTGATGACTGGCCTTATGTGATTGCTTAGAATGAATATTAATAAAATGATAAATATGCAAAGAAGTTAATTTGTTTGAGCCCTGAGGAAGTCAACAAAGTTGATGAAACGTTGGGAAAAAATAAAAATTATTTGCATAAGCTATTGTCCTTATTTCCCTACAACAACTTATTAATATAATCGATGGACATAAATAATCAAAATAATTACTGGTAAGATTACGATGACAATTTTATTTTTATATGGCTTCTAAACTAAATCTAATGGCTTATTGATATATATACAAATTTTATACCACTTTGAAGTCTAGCTTGAAGACTTGGTTTTCGGCCAGGTCGATCGCCTCCGTAATATTCATCGGCATCTGAGCCCATGGCAAGGCGACGGCGGATTTCTTCCCGATCATTGCGTCTCTAAAAAAGAAAGAGATAAGATTAAATTTACTATTAATGGAAACTCACTTATTAATATAAACAAGAAAAGATAGAGATAAATTATATTAGGAAGCAATTTGAGGGGAAAATGTATTAAAATTAGTAAACAGTCCTTAATCGTTTTACAGTTCGTAGATCTGTTGTTTTCACTGTTATTAAAATTTTACCCTTTTAGATGCGATATATACAGGGTGATTCATCGGTCTGTCCTCTCTTTATAACTCCTATTTTAAGTCAGAGAGAAAAACTTCAAATATAATTTATATGATACATTATTGTCTATCTACGTACCATATGAATTTGTTTGTATATAGGGTGCTCCGTTTAAGCGCATCAATATGTAACTTTATATTTCTTAACGGAACACCCTATATATATTTATTTATTTTGATAGTAAATTAGATTCCCTTTAAAAAAGTATTAAGTAATAAGGTGTCTAAAATTATAAATTAAGAAGTTATTTACCTTTATTCGTTCCATAGCTTACTTTGTTAATAATAACATGATACAAAAATATCATTCAACGAATAAATAAATAAATAAATCTTTATTACTCGACCTGCTTAAAGGTAAAGGTAAATAACTTCTTAATTTATCATTTTGGACCCCTTATTACTTAATGATTTTTTAAAGGGAATCTAATTTAGTATCAAAATAAATATATATATATATATAGGGTATTCCATTAAGAAATATAAAGTTACATATTGTTGCGCTTAAACAGAGCACCCTGTATAGAAATGCATATGGTATGTAGATAGACAATAATATATCATATAAATTATATTTGAAGAAATTTTCTCTCTGACTTAAAATAAGAGTTATAAAGAGAGGACAGACTGATGAATCACCCTGTATATAGTGAAACCCTAGGCTAGTTTTGTAATGTTTTGATGTCACTACTGGCGACCATCATTAACTTGTGTATATTTTTTTTTTCTGAGACGAAACATTTTATCGAGTGGAAGATTCTAAAAAGAACCGAAAGTAAAGCAAGTTTGTTAAAATTAGTAAAAGTGTGATGAAATCACTATTACTAACAACGATATCTCGTAAAGTTTACATGCTAATCACATAATGTAAAGGACATTCTTTTTATCTACATTAGATACTAGAGGTGTATAATTTAGTTTGATAAATATTCATTGATTAATTAATTAAAAAACAATATGTGTAACGATTTTTTTCTTTTTAATGCAAACCGCAACAGGAAAACGCTTGTTGTAATCTATTTGTTATAAATAGACATTATTACAAAATTTTCTTTCATAAAATATTACTTTAGAATAGATGATGATAGAGATAGATGACAAGATAAAATAATTACAGTAGCGTCTCACTAATCCGGCAAAATTAAAAACTAGGGGGTGCCGGATTATTGGAATTTTCGGATTACTGGATTGTATAGAAAAATACATAATAAATAAACTGCAACGGATCGTTGCTAAACTTTATCCAAATTCATTTGAAATATTAATATGTTTGTTCCTTTATTATTAATCAGATATCACTTGCAATTTGTAGTTCATATTGACATTAATTCAAAAATAATTCTCATTTAAGAGTCGAGGAATAACCATTCCACATTGGATTTTTGACATTTCGGTTATTATTGTAACCATTGCTGAAGACACAGAGGAATCGACCCAAAATCAAAAATAGCCATCGATTCTCATCTAATACTTGAGGAATAACAATTCTACATTAGGTTTTTGACGTTTCGATTATTATTGGTAACCATTGCTGAAGACATGGAGGAATCGACTTAAAATCAAAAATAACGATCGATTCTCATCTAATACTAGAGGAATAACCTTATTGCATTCAATTTTTGATGTTTTGACCATTAATGGCAACCTCTATTGAAAACGTGGAAGAATCGACTTAAAATCAAAAAGACTAAATTCTTTTATGGCAAACAACTCAAACATGAGTTGTTTACCAAAAAAGAATTTAGTCTTTTTGATTTTAAGTCGATTCTTCCACGTTTTCAATAGAGGTTGCCATTAATGGTCAAAACATCAAAAATGGAATGCAATAAGGTTATTCCTCTAGTATTAGATAAGAATCGATCGTTATTTTTGATTTTATGTCGATTCCTCCATGTCTTCAGCAATGGTTACAAATAATAATCGAAACGTCAAAAACCTAATGTAGAATTGTTATTCCTCAAGTATTAGATGAGAATCGATGTCTATTTTTTATTTTAAGTCGATTCCTCCATGTCTTCAGCAATGGCTACCAATAAAAACCGAAATGTCAAAAATCCAATATAGAATGGTTATTCCTCAAGTATTAGATGAGAATCAATCGCTATTTTTGGTTTTAAGTCGATTTCTCTATGTCTTCAACAATGGTTACCAATAAAAACCGAAACGCCAAAAATCCAATATAGAATGGTTATTCCTCAAGTATTAGATGAGAATCGATGGCTATTTTTGATTTTAAGTCGATTCCTCCATGTCTTCAGCAATGGTTACCAATAAAAACCGAAATGTCAAAAATCCAATATAGAATGATTATTCCTCAAGTACTAGATGAGAATCAATCGCTATTTTTGGTTTAAAGTCGATTTCTCTATGTCTTCAGCAATGGTTACTAACAAAAACCGAAACGTCAAAAATCCAATATAGAATGATTATTCCTCAAGTACTAGATGAGAATCAATCGCTATTTTTGGTTTAAAGTCGATTTCCCTATGTCTTCAGCAATGGTTACTAATAAAAACCGAAACGTCAAAAATCCAATATAGAATGATTATTCCTCAAGTACTAGATGAGAATCAATCGCTATTTTTGGTTTAAAAATCGATTTCTCTGTCTTCAGCAAAGGTAACGGATAAGAAAACAACGCAGTTGCTATGGTTACTCATAAAAATTCCTCCCAAATTTTTAGCATTTCACAGAGAGAAGCCTATCCATTCTTACTTAAGCAAGGCTAAATGAGCTATATTAAAACTTTCAAATGAATAAATTTTAAAGAATTTAAAAATTAAAAAAAGTACCATCTTACTCTAGAGTAAAGTACTTTAAAATATAATTTTACTAAAAACTTTATTTAACCTTTTTTGTGGTCCCCAAGGTACTTAATTAGGATATTAAATTTCATCAAAATTGGTTAAGTCATTTTCAAGATATTTAGAAAAAACTAAAAAAGTACTGAAATAAAGTACTAATGTTTGTGGGCCGATATGTACCAAAAACTAATCAGCGCTTCATTTTGTTAAACTAATGGTAGGTTTTCAATTTCATTTCAATCGGTGTAACGGTGTGGAAAAAATCGTGGGCCAAAAAAACGATAACATACATACATCCATCCATACATACATACATACATCCATCCGCACGCACTAAATGAAAAAATCGCACTTTTTAGCCTCTCGACGAGACCCCTTGTAATTTTTGGCAAAACCGTCACGTGCTAAAATTCAACCTAATTGAATACTACAATTTGTGACTTTAATTGAGTCCATGGGTTCCGTAGTCTTTACCTGAGGACCCTTTGAAGCCACGCTTGCCCCGAGAGCGATTACAATACTTTACCCATGCTTTGCATTGGATAAAGTAAAAAAATAAACTGCAACGGATCGTTGCTAAACTTTATCCAAATTCATTTGAAATATTAATATGTTCTTGAGTAAAGTACTTTAAAATATAATTTTACTAAAAACTTTATTTAACCTTTTTTGTGGTCCCCAAGGTACTTAATTAGGATATTAAATTTGATCAAAATTCTTTAAGTCATTTTCAAGATATTTAGAAAAAACTAAAAAAGTATTGAAATAAAGTACTAATGTTTGTGGACCGATATGTACCAAAAACTAATCAGCGCTTCATTTTGTTAAACTAATGGTAGGTTTTCAATTTCATTTCAATCAGCGCAAAGGTGTGGAAAAAATCGTGGACGAAAAAAACGATAACACACACACATCCATCCATCCATCCATCAATCCCCACGCACTTCCAAAAAAAATGGCACTTTTTGGCCTCTCGACGAGATCCCAGGTAATTTTTGGCAAAACCGTCACGTGCTAAAATTCAATCTCATTGAATACTTCAATTTGTGACCTTAATTGAGTCTATGGGTTCCGTAGTCTTTACCTGAGGACCCTTTGAAGTCGCGCTTGCCGCGAGAGCGATTCCAATACTTTCTCCCATGCTTCGCATTGGATAAAGTAAAAAATTCACCCGATTAGGATAACAAACGGATACCAAATCGCGGGTGGAGGGTTCCGGATTATTGGACGTAGCGGTCTATTGAAGTGCCGGATTAGTGAGACTCTAATGTATTTGGTTTTATTTCAAAGATAATTCGGAGACGTAGGTATAGATTTTTAAGGGGGGAGGGGTGACTAGCAAATGATTTGTTCAGATATCTTTTCCCTCACCCCATTATATATTAAAATGCTTTTCTAATATACATAATTCAGACAGCTATGTAGTAATAGGATGTGGGTCGAAAAGAAAATCATAAGAAAAATTTAACGGTCATCCTTAGCTACGCCACTTATTGAAACAATAGTTATTTTTGAATGATGTAGGTATAAACAAAATCCTACAATTAGTTCCTCTTAGTGAAGACTGATAAATCGCTCCACAATATTTTCCTATTGGTAGTCGATAGAGCTAACTAATGAAGTCCTATTAAGAATCGAAACTGAACCGAATTAATTTTCAATCGGACTTATTTTTAGTGGCGATTCTAAGAGTAGTATATCTAACGGAAGCCATTTGGATTACTTTATATTATTTTCATAAAGCAGGGGTTCCCTCTTAGCTTCATACCACCCCCCCCCCCCCCATTTTATTAAAGTATTGGAACTTTTTATCACTTTTTGTTGAAGTTATAAGACTGGGCCGTTTTAATTTTTAGCATATAATGTTAAAATCCAACAATTTTCAACCCCCCTCCCTCCCCCAGAAATTTCAATGACCCACTCTGCGTCTTAACCCTCCCGCCCCTGCTTAGAGCCAGGGCCGGATTTAGGATCTTTGGGACTATAGGCTGCACTTGTAGTGCGCCCCCCCTACGCCTAAGTTTCTAAATAAGGCAATATGAGTAAGTATTACGATTTTAAAAATAACATTTCGTAAATTTAAGTAAAAATGTTAAAAAATGCAAGATAACAAAACAGATTGTAATGAACAAGCAAAATTTACTAAATCTACATATTAATATATAATTGAAAGTAATGGAAGGCAGCCCAGGGGTAGTGAGGAAAGAAAAAATTAACACATATGAAATAAGGTGTAATTTATTGGAATCCTTCCTCCCTTCCTTTCAAACCGACGTTTCGGATTAGAATAATTAAGAAAAGGAAGAAAAAAAAATTGTTTTTCTATCCTTCTGCTAAGGAAGAAAAAAAGTTTTAAACACTGCTGTGGAGAGAGGAGGGCATTTTATTTGTTTACTTCATTGACCCCTTGAAACCCTGAAGAAGGAGGGAAGAATCCTCCGAAACGTCGTTTTGAAAGGAAAGGAGGAAGGATTCCAATAAATTACACCTTATTTGGATATGTGTTAATTTTTTCTTTCCTCACTACCCCTGGGCTGCCTTCTATTACTTTCAATTAAAAGTTTTAATACCAGTCCTTCTCTCTCCAGAGAAAATTTCGTTGTAAATATTAAAATATTATTTAATTTGTAGCGTTTTCATGATTCCATACAAAAACCTTATTTTTCGTCCCTACTTTTTACGAGATAATTATTTGAAATTTGTGTAATGATGTAGTACTTTGAATTGAAGATAATAATGTATATGCAGTAGGAAGCAAATGTTATCCGCGGGGGTATACGATATATTTATGGTGCGGGCCCGTAGGCTGCAGCCTATTCAGCCTATACATAATCCGGCCCTGCTTAGAGCAGCTGTTTTTTCAATTTTGTTAACAAAATTCCATTGATAAAGTGATAATTTCTCCTGAAACGTTTAGTATTTCATTAAACGTTTCAAGATTGTTTTTATAAAGGATTTGTAATTATTTATAGCTTGCATAGTGTAATTCGAGGGGTGAACCTCGACCTAAAATCGTGTACACCTACTTCCACTTCCAAGTAGAAGACAATAGATGACAATAGATTATCTAATGAATTCCAAAGACGGTGTACACCTAATTCCAATCGCAGTTCACCCCTCGGTGTAATTATTAATAAAAATTTAACACAGTAACACAAAAATAACTAATTTATTTAATTTGATAGATAATTAGAAGCAGGTCTTATTAGAATAAATAAGTAGTTGGCGATTATTTATTATAATAAAATAAAATTATGCTGGATAAAAAATAATCCTACATCTTCCTGTTCTTGTTCGTTTCCATTAATGGTGATCACTTTGATAAATCGTTCCACAATGTTTTCATATTCTTCTTCACTTTTGTGTTGGAATTCATCGAAAGGGGAGGTTTCACTAAAATAGAATGTCTGCAATTTCGTAGCGTTCGTTTCGACATCATAATTATTGACATTCACAGGCGAATAGCGATGATCATTTGTTGCTGTCCAATTTTTTAAAGAAGTTATCAAATTATCCGAAATTTCATTCGTTTTTGTTTTCAATGAACTGAGATTTCCTGTTAATTTTTGTGATTGTTCTTTGAAATTATCACTCAAACGCGACGATTTATTTTTAATATTCGATAAAAAATCTCCAAACATGTTTAAATTAATTATATACTTGGACTATTTATGTTTCAATATACAATTTGTCAACAAAATTAAAGTTCGATCACATGGAGCTGATAAAAAATGACATTTGTTTATTTAGAAAAATAATAAATAACTAATAAAAATCACTTCACTTTTAAGAAATGGTAATTAATATATTATTATCATTTCTACTATGCACCTGGCCAGGTGGGGAGATAAAGAAAAACGTGTTATTGAAAAGGATAAAGAAAACGTTCGTTTTTTATGTTCAAAACACCCTTGAATTTGAAACCATTTCAAATGTCAGTGAAAAATATAAAAAATTTTAAAAATAAAATTAAATTTATTAAAATAATAAGTTAAATTTATTTATAAAGAGTAGAATATTTATTTTTAAATTTTTGTATTTTAAAAAATTGTAAATTTTATTTATTGGAAGCCAAGGAAATGTTTTTGAAAATAGTAATATCGATGGTGCTGCCGCTTGACTAGAACTAGTGGAATAGGAATTGGCTTCAACCCCTGTTTCGAAAAAAATAAAGCAGAAAAGTGCGAGTGGGGTTCGTAAACGGATGTAAGGCCGATGCCTTCGGAAGGAGGAAGACAACCCCTTCCTCGTCAAAAAATATAAAAGTGAAATAAAGAATTTAAATAAAAAAAAACCTTTATTTTTTTATAAAATTCTGGCTACAAATAAAAATTGATCATTTTACCTGAATTTAAAATTAAAATTAATATTAGTCTATTGCTTTTAACTGAAGCAAAAAATTACCGAACAGCTTTCGACCTGCCAGGTATAAAAGAGTCATGAAAAAGTTTCTCTTTTTACATACTTTATATTAGCTTCACCTGTATCCGAGGGGTGAACCGCGATTGGAATTAGGTGTACACCGTCTTTGGAATTATGTGGAATTGTTTTGGAATTCATTAGATAATGCCCCTTCATCTATTGTCTTCTACTTGGAAATGAAAGTGGAAGTGGAAGTAGGTGTACACGATATTAGGTTGCGGTTCACCCCTCGCCTGTATCTATCTATCTATCTATCAATGTGACTTTGGTTCTGTTAAATCCCGCAAAAATTCTCTCTATAAAAATAATAGTTTACCTACTCAATTTAAATGAAATTATATAAAAATAATAAAAATAAATACATTTCATTCTGTTAAATTCCGCAAACTTTCTCTATAAAAGTAATTAAGACTAAAAAGTAAAAAAATAAATTATATTTAAAAAAAAATACTCCTATAAGACAAGCTTCTAAAAAATACAAAATAATGTAATACTTAATGAAAAAGCGTGGGGCACTTTGTCGAAATTAATTAAAAGTTTCTTCGCCCCACACTTTTTGATTAAGTATTACATTATTTTGTACTTTTTTAGAAGCATGTTTTTTAGTTTTTTAAAATATAATTATTTTATTTAATATAACTATAAACATTTCTCTTTTTTAACCGACTTCAAAAAAAAAGAGGTTATTAATTTTATATTCAATTCATTTTTATTCATAGCCTGAATTTAAATCTTTTCATTTAATTGTTTTTTTCTTTATCTAAATCCCGGAAATATTTTTTAATAGATATGTAGAAACATGAGCGTCCGAAGAGGGGGGAAAGAGGGTGCCCTCCCCCCCCTGGGACCGAATTAAAAAGTATGTAACAGCCCTGATTTCAGGCCCGACCTCACTAAATAAACTATGTTTAATGTACTGTATGCGTTTTTTTGTTTTTTTTTAATGAAAATGATGAGAGAAGGGTTACACCAAAAAGGTGCAACCCCTAAAGCCCTGGGTTGGCCCCTCCATCGTGAAAAGAAGAAGAAAGAATTTTATGGGCTGGGCGGGGGTCGAAGGTATCTTTGGATATGGGTCTTAAATAGCTGAAGGTTATAAGTCTAGGGAAAGATGGTGGCAGGGAGCGAGTTCCAGTCTCTGGAGGTCATAGGGATAAAAGAGTTGGCGAAATCGCTTGTTCGACTTTTATCCAATTTGACTGCGAAGGGGTGCTGAGCGTTTGAAAACCGCGTGTTTCTCGTAAAGAGGGCATTAGGGGGGATAATTGATTTCAGCTCGACTGAACAGACACCGTGATAGTAGGTATCTGTAGTACAGGGAAAGGGCAGAAACGGTTCTTCGGTGAGCCAGGAAGTCGAGTGAGTTGGTTAGAGCCGGGTCTCCTATTACTTTAATTGCTTGTTTTTGTATTTAAGCACTATTGTATTATATATATAGCCTAGTCAAATTAGAAAAAATAAGGCCAATCGGAGGAAAAAAAATCCCCGAGTTTCAGTAAACCAAGTAAACGCTCAAGTCAGCAAAATCTCCTAGAGAATGAGACAGTTTCTAGGATGAGTGGTTTTCATTTTATGAAGGAAAAACTGGAATTTTTTTGCAAAAAATTGCAGTTTTTCAAAACTTCAACCTCGTTGCGCCATTACCATTATCCAATTAAGATAAAACTTTGTTTGAATTGAAGGAAATTTAATCTAGTTTAAAAATATATAGAGTGGTCTTTGTCGAAAACGTACTCCTTCATGGTCAAAATCGGGAAAAAATCGAAAAAAGTGTGAGTTTTTGGGATATTCAAAAGTGATCCGTGGGGCTGTTTTTTGAATCCCCATAAAAAATCGAACTACCCGACCAATTTTGCATTTTTTTAATCGACGTGTAATTGTATCCTCTTTAATTTACTATAGGACGTTTATTTACAAAATATGAACCGTTTTCGAGTTATAAGCGAAAAACTGAAAAAAGGGACCTTTAAACCTCCCTTCTCGAGCTTAACCTCCACTTTTAAAACACATTAACCCAAGTCTAAAGGAAGCTTTTAAGACTATTTTCAAAACTCTGGGACTGGGCTATTAGTGTAAGTATTCTATTGGTGATAAAAAAAAAAAAAAATATTATTAACAATATTTAATAATGTAATTATTTCTATCCAAGCTAAGCCCTCCTTAAAAAATTTTCTGTGGATGCCCCTGGGTAGAAATGTATGTTTACTCACAGCTTCATCAAGCGAGTCCAATGTTTCATTTTCATCAAAGGTGAGCGTATACAAATCATAGACAAACCGCGAGTCCTTCTTATAATGTCGCCTGATATCGCCTGATTGAGTTGCCCATCGGCTTGACGACATAGCGCCATCATTCCAAACCAAATGGCACAAATTAAAATGCATTCACTGTAGCCAGGTGGGACTTAGACATAGACATAGATGGGCCTTCGGCAAAGAACGTGGCATTAATTAAGGACTAGGACGTTTTCTATCGGCTGCCTTCCTAGCACTGAGCCTGATTGCGTGAATCCGCTGACCGGCGACACGGTGTATAACTCTAGCGCTAATTATTAATGTAATATTAGTTTTTATCACTTTCACTTGAACGAAATCAGAATTTCATAGTTGGCAAATCAGAAATGAATCACAAGATTTCTTTAATGTACAATGATCAATGAATTTTATTATTACAAGTACAACTATAGTACTATTTCAATTAATATTAAGGTTACAACGTCCTTCGATATTTCACAGATGAAAATGAATAGTGCATGAATAATTTCGGATAATTAATTATTTAAATTATACTTAATGCTCTTTAATGGAATTTGTGACGTTGGATGGCTGATATAATTATTTATAATCAGGAATTTTCTAAGCAGCTATTGAAGAAAAATTTCTTTATAGAAACAAATGAGTTTCTCAAATTTCGAAAAAAAAACTTGATTTTTTCAAAATTCCAATATCACGATCTAAGCGCCACAACATTAAATTTAAATTTAAACAAGCTGCTCAAGTGAGAGTCTCGGATTAGCATACCGAAGGTATTGTCCCTTATCTAAAATATATAAGATTTCAAATTCGTTTTTTTTTTCGTTAACAAGGGAAAAATGAGAGAATTTGTGGAATTTCTTAAATAATTTTAAGTCAAGCCATTTCTAAACGCCCGCAGGTACAAAATCACCTAAAAGTGACCATTTTAGGATCTTCAAAGACCGTCATTTTAAAGTGAATTAATTTAAAAAAATTAAACCTAATTCTACTTAAAGATATCTAATAGGAATAACTCACATCCAAATATAAAAAAAATTGATTCTTCACAATATGATTTAAAAATTTAATAGGAATTTTGATTTCAAGAAAAATGATTAAGTACATAGTACTTGCTGTAACTACCATGAACTGAAAACCGGAGTGACACATTTGACATCGCCTCAACATTAATATGGTCCCTTTTTATATTTTAACCGAAGCATTAAAAAGATTATAGGTACAAGGGCTTTGTCATATCAGATATTTTTATGTAATGTCAAAAGGGCTTTTTTCTCTCGGGAATCAAACCCAAGTCCTAAGAAATGGACTCTTTTTGGTTCGATTCCCGAGAGAGTGCAAGCTATTTTGGCATTAAAACAAAAATACCTAATTAGAACTTATTGATAATGCCCTTGTTTAGTCTTTTTCAAATTGAAGAATATATATTTTTTTTGAGTGGCCGAAGTCTAGTATAGAACATATAAACTAGTCATTTAATTGTTATTTTCAATCAAATACACAATTACAAAACGTGGGTATACTGTGCTGAATTTGAAGGTTCATAGAACGCAGCTCAAAATAAAAATTCGCAGAAGGAATGCTCAAAAAGAATGTAAAATACTCTTAAAAGGCGATCACCTCTGTTCTTTCGAAAATAATGGAATTGGTTATAAACCAACACGTCCTTCGTCACTTAGAAAATAATAAAATAATTCACGATAGGCAATATGGATTTAGACAAAATCGTTCCACAGGCGACATCTTAACCTATGTCACCCACACCTGGAACAAAACTCTAGAGGCCGGAAAAGAAACCTTCGCTGTAGCCCTAGATATCTCCAAAGCTTTTGACCAAGTTTGGCACAAAAATCTTCTTGCCAAACTGACAGCCTTCGGATTCACACCAACACTTCACAAATGGATAGAAAGCTTTCTGACAAACCGTAGTATCAAAGTTGTGGTGGATGGAATATCATCTGAATCGTTCTCCACAAACGCTGGTGTTCCCCAAGGCTCTGTAATCTCCCCCACACTCTTCCTAATTTATATAAACGACCTCATCGATCAAACGTCAAACCCCACTCATTGTTACGCCGACAATAGCACTCTGCACGGCAAACCCTCACTCCCGAATAATCGAATCAATGTTGCCTCCCCAATCACTCTCGACCTAGACAAACTGAATAAATGGGGCTCTCAAAATTTAGTTAACTTTAATACAAACAAGACTCAATGTTGTCTAATTTCTAGGCGCGAAAATAAAAATTTCCCTGATATTCACTTCGATTCGAATACCCTGAAAATGTGTGACAGCCTATCCATGTTGGGCGTCTCTGTTGCATCTGACCTGTCTTAGAATGAACACATCTCCTCTGTGGCGAAATCTCAGCAAGGAAGATTGTCTACTTATTCATGTCCAAGCGATTTTACAAGCCCCCACATCTTCTCACCATCTACAAGGCCCAAATCCGGCCATGTCTCGAATACGGCTCTCATCTATGGAGAGGAGCCTCTAAATATTCTCTTGCTGCCCTGGATGCAATTCAGAAACGAGCCGCCAGGCGAATTGACGATTCTACCCTCACCGACTCACTCGACTCACTAGCTCATCGAAGAAATGTCTCTGCCCTTTCCATTTTCTATAGATACTATCACGGCAGGTGCTCTGATGAGATAAAATCAATAGTTCCCCCCAAAGCATGCTTTGCGCGTAGCACGCGTTTTGCCGACTCCCAACACTCTCGCAATCAAATTAGAAAAGTGCCGGACCACTTCATTCGCCAATACGTATATCCCCATGACATCAAGGAACTGGAACTCTCTCCCAGCCTCCATCTTTCCCAGCACTTATAATCTTCAAACCTTCAAAACCCGAGTGCATAAACACCTACGTCTACACCCTCTCACTTAATCAACTTTCCCTTCTCTTCGGTAATGCAAGGGTCTTTCGAGATCCATAGGGGCTGCATCTTTACTGGTGCACCCCTTCTTGCATTCGATTGCATTAAAAAAAATCCTACTCAATGGGGTGAGCAACATTTTCTTCTTCTATTAGCTATTTCATCTTTCATGCAAATTCATTATATTATATCAAACAATAATTTTTGTTAAAGTTATTAATTTAAAAAGATTAGATGCATTTTTCCAGAATTTTAAATTATAGTTGCAAAATTAGAACGAGCAACATATTCTAAATTGAGATTGTTAGCTTATAGCACGCGACTGGTGCGTCAAAAGATTATATGATTAATATAATTTGAAAAATAAATTCACTAGAAGGGTGCCAGAATATTTTTTCCAACAGCTTGTGCGAGTGATTTTAAATCACTCATTTCGTTGCGAGTGTTTATTGACCTATGTGATTAGCATATTCAAACATAATTGCAATCAATTTGTGCTAATTAGAATCTGTTATCTCAAAAGCTTATTCTATTTCAATTAAAATTCAAAAAGGAACTATTTGTAAAAATCCTTCGGCAAAGTTGCACAATTAAATATGTTCAAATAGTAAGTTAATTTAATATTATATGAAAGCTTAGATTGGTATTCGCCGAATATAAAAAAAAATATTTTTGTGATTTTAATTAAAAAATCAGGAAAAATAAGAGTGGAAAGATCGTGTATAATACTAAAGGTCCATTATCAAATGGTTATGAAGATTGGCGTGGCTACCACAAGTTTTCAATTTCGGTAATCCGATTAGAGATCAACCAACTTTTTAGTAGAATTGACAAATTTTGGAAGTAACAAAATAATTTAATGAGAAAAACATAAGTGATGACTCGTAACAATGGAGTTTCTATTTTTCTAGGAGGGGGGTGGGGTGCAATGAGTTTTGTTTGGAGTATTTACTTAAATAGTCATCGGAGCTAATTATAGATAATAAACTTCCTGTTAAGAAATTAAAATAATAAAATGTTTCTTCATTAGAGTTTTTTGATATAGTATATAGAATATCTAAGGCGCTAGAGCAATATTTATCTAACTTTCCACACAAATTTATATAATAAACTTTAATAAAGAAGATTTAATTTCTAACAGAAAAGTTTGTGAGTGAAATGACTAAAATCAATAGTTTACGAGTTAAAAGATATTCCAATATTATAGAGTGAATAACAATAACAAATAATGTGTCTATGGTGATGGCAGCATGTACTCTCGTCTCTCGATATAATAGACCAAAAGAATTATAAATTAGAAAGAAATCGGTCTTATTTTATCGATTTAATCTTTCTTGAGGTTCATAGTAACTTATTAATATAAGAACATAGCATTTTGATTAAGAATTTTGTAGTTTAAAAGAAATTGTATGAAAAGATTCACTTTTGTCTCTCCGGGAGCAAATCAACTAGAAATGCCAAAGAGTTTTATTTTTTCTCATTATATATTTATTTAAATCTATTGAAATTTCATATCTGTCTGTTATTTTTATTTATCTTATATATCAAATAATTATTATTAGGAAATTTGCATTTTAAAGGGCAGTTTACTTGATGTTTAATTTACAAAAACGCTAATAACTTTTTTGAATTTTTTTTTAAATATGAAATCAATTAGATATTATAAAACAATCAATTATTAATAATTTAATTTAATTTTGAACGAAATCGATTCAGTACTTTTTGAGAAAATCGTCAAAAACCATGAAAACCGTCTATGAAAGGCCGTTTTAGAAACATTTTAAAATTCACTTCCATGTCACAAGTCAACGTTTTGTTTCATATGACTTTTTAATCTTTTTTCAAATGCATCAGTGCTTTCAAAAACATCGTTTTTTGACGGTTCAGATGGTTTTTGAAGATTTTCTCAAAAAGTACTGAATCGATTTCGTTCAAAATTGAATTAAATTATTAATAATTAATTGTTTTATAATACAAATTAATTTCATATTTAAAAAAAAAAATAACGGAGTAATTAAAGGTTTTTCTAATTGGATTTCAAGTAAACTACCTTTTAAAATAGAAATTTCCTAAAAATAATTATTTTATATAAAACATAAATAAAAATAACTTATAGATATGAAATTTCAATAGATTTGAATAAACATCTAATGAGAAAAAATAAATAAAACTCTTAGACATTTCTAGTTGATTCGCTCCCAGAGAGAAGAAATTGAATCTTTTCATACAATTTCTTTTAAACTACAAAATTCTTAATCAAAATGCTATTTTCTTATATTAAAAATTAATATAAACCTCAAGATAGATTAAATCTATAAAATAAGACCGATTTCTTTCCCATTTATAATTCTTCTGGTCTGTTGTATCAAAACGTTGGTTGTATGTCTCGAAACGAGAAGATCTTGACATTAGGGAAACATTATTTATTATGGATTTAATAAGCCACTTTACACTATTGAAATATCTTTTAACATATTAAAATTTAATACATTTATATGTATGATTATATAAAATAAAATTTTTTAAATATACTATTAATATAATAGTACCATCAACAGCAATGAGCGTCAGAGATCAGTGGAAAGCAGTTAAATAATTAAAAGCATTAAGATAAGTTTATTTAAAATGGATTTAAAAGTATGATATATTTAACGATTTTGATTGTTTTATTTGAATATATTCAGGGGAAAATTTTCAAGGGTGAAACATCGTATTCTTGCTCAGGCGGTCAACGATCAACAACTGTTTTTAAAAGCTCATTTATTAATATATTTCTTTAATAACAAATTACAGATTTTTTTATTGGGCCACTAAATATTTGACAACTAACCTCTTCTTGGTTACACTTCTTCAGTTGATAAAAAATGCCATTGAACCATCAATTCACGAGAGACTCTCGCAGACTAGTAATTGCAATTTTAAAATCGTTAATATACAATACGAAACTTATTTTGCGATCATGTGGGAATAAAATGTTATTGAATACAATACTTTTTTATTAAAAGATAAACATATTTTTATTTGTTGATAGGTCAATAGTCTATTTTCGACTTATTTTTCTCCTATGGGTCTCGCAGATAACCAATACCTGTAGTTATGACCACAGTTATAGGGGGGTGGAGGGCAAGTTGGGAAGTGCTCCCCTAAAAACTCATTCCCCCTCCTAAAAAAATCAATTAATTTTTTGGTAGAATTGACAAATTTTGGAAGTAACGAAATAATTTAATGTGAAAAACATTAATGATAACTCGTAATAATGGAGTTTCGATTTTTCTAGGGGGGACTGTCCCCTTGCCCCCCCCCCTAACTACGCTCATGGTTAGGAAAGTGTCCGATAAAAAGCCGAATCGAAAAGCCTTCGAGTTGGCTGAAAGAAGAGGTCTCTAATAAACTCTTACAATAAATAAATAAATGAGTAGCTGCTTGATTGAGAAGTAGCGAATCTCGGTTAAGAACACTGAAACGAAGGTTGTAGATGTGCGTTGAGCTAACCACTTGACCCCTCGGTACTGTTTCCAATTAGGACAGCAACCAATTCAGTAGGCCAAGACCCATGAAGGGTTGTCGAGCCAGAGATTTTTTTTTTTTTATTTATAATCTCAAATTCTCATTTGGACTATGATAAGGTTTTGGATAAAGAAAAGCAAAAAATAATATTTAAAAACTATCCCTATTATATAATATTTTGTTCTTGATAATAAAATGGAATAAATAAATAAATTACAAATTAAAAATCTTGCACGACTTTACCATAAACATACCTCAAGGTTTTGCTTAATTTTTTTCTAAATATTTCAAAATATTCTTAAACTATTTTGATAAAAAAAAAGCGATGAAAAAATATCTCAGATTAATTACAAAACTAAAGTTGGATTAAAAAGTGAAAACATTTTCTTGACTCGCTCTCTAGGTGATAATTTTTTATTAACCTAGAGTACTGAAACTTGTCCCGTTGAAGAAGCATGTAATAGATATTTGTGTGCCATAATTCAGCTACAAGAGTTCAAAATCTCCTTTATAATGATTCGATTTGTCTCATTTTCTGAATTTTTAACAGAAGATTCTGGAGCTAGAAAGTACAAAATCAATCACTTCTTCATTTGGAAAATTGAAATGGAATTACAAACTTTTATCATCATCTTTTTTTCTAAGTAATAATAAAATATCAGGAATACAATTTAAACAAAAGAAAGTGCTGATTAAATCATTTTTTTTATTTCAGTAATATTTATTAAGCTGAATGAATAAAGACAAATGAATATGAAAATAAGCAAATCTAAAAAAAGATGAATTCACACAATAATTTGAATTAAATTATCGATCAAAGAAATAAAAGAAAAAATTATTTTCAAACCTCAGTATGTCTACATTCCGTTTTTCAGTATGTCTACATTCCCAAAACCCACAATAACTCAAGCCCGGAGAATCGTAAAAAGTAACTTTTAATGCGAAAATGTCATGATTTTCAAAACTGATTTTCAGAACTGATTAGATTTTGAACTTTCTACTTTCAGAAATTCCGGTTCAAAAATGCAGTAAATTGTAAAAATGGAATTATCTAATTATCATATGTAGATCTTTAGAACCGTTCTAGCTAATTAGGTAAAAATTAGTACACAATTTTGTATTATTCCTTTTCTTTTTTTCCTGATTTCTAGGTTTATAATGGAAAGTTCCTATAATCAATGACATTTTTAAAAGATTATTAAATGGCATAAGTCTAAGAAATGAAAACCAATAATCCTATTTTCTTATAAAATGCAAGAGTATTTCTTGGTCATAGGAATTGTTATTTATAAAAGATGTTATTAAAATAATAATTTCCTGTAGAATAATCAACTATGAGAGGTAGGAAAGGAAGCGCGTCCGTGAAGCCTTATCCACAGAAAGGGAAGCACTTGGAAAGAAATTATGTTTCTACTAAAAGAAATTCATTTTAATTCAATGAGGATTAATGGAGCATTTTCATAGTTCCGAATAAAAGTAAAACAACCCTTTTGGTTCCGCTACAATATCTGTCTGTATGTCTGTAAGTGGATTAAATATAGATCGTAAACAAAATATGAACAATCTTGAAATTTTCAAGTTATATCACAAATATTATCAAAACTAACACAAATATTATCAACATTTTAAACGAATGATTATTTTGAGAGGAGCCTTGGTCTAAAATATAAATACATATTTTAAATATGGGGAGTAAATATCACATTAACCATAATTAAACTGAATCTTTTTTTTAAATTTAATTTACTTTAAAATAAGGGTGTAGCAGCAGTGGCGTAATATTATATTTAAAATATACTCGCAAATTAATAAATAAATAAAGTCATAGGCTCAAGCTAGGCTTTAAATTTGAGAGAAAAAATGTAGTTGAGAAAACAAAACTAGATTTTGAAATGTATATGATCATCTAGAACAGTGGTTCCCAACCTTTTGTGGCCCAGCGCCTCTTTCTGGAGGTTGACTAACACCTATCGCCCCCTTTTCTTTTTCATTGTATGCCTAATTTTAATTTGAAGTAAAGTATAAATAATAAAGCAGATGTATTATTTTAAACAATTTTATTACCGTATATAAAAACAACCAAAGCAGGTTTATCCGGTCATTCTTAAATAAAATAGAAAATAAACTGACACGTTCTGATGTGGTCATCCAATTGAGCTTTACTATACAACCTGGCCCCTCACTTATATTTAACATTTAATAAAATTATTTATAATCATGTAGGGGGAGGGGGTTAATTTTTGAATTTTTAGACGTCTGAGGTCCCATGGATTATGTATATAAAATTTGGTTGAGTTTGGTACAAGGGCCAAGATTTAATTTTTTGACCCCCCCCCCCCATTTTGGGCAGTTAGTTTTTGCATTTTTAGACTTCTGGGGGTCCACTGATTATGTATACAAAATTTGGTTGAGCTTGCTCAAATGGCCTAGATTTTTAATTTTTAACCACCCCTCTACCCCCCTTAATTTTGAGTCGATATGCACCAAAATCTAATTAGCTCTTAATCTCAATGTATCAAAGCTACGTGTGAAATTTTGTTTTGATATTCATACTAGTTTTTCAGCTAGCTCGTCCACAAAAATTTGGTAACGCACAGACTAACAGACTAACAGACATTTTGACAAAACAATTATTATCTCGAAAAATATAATTTTTTCGATGTTCACTTATTAGGGCTTTTTTGTAGACCGAAATGCCACGGCTGCACTCAATTTTTTTAATCAAAATAGTTTCAGCCGTTTCTGAGATATTTTGAAAAAAAGAAGCAAAAAAAAACACTTTTTCATGCACGATTACAATACTTGACCATACCCTGTATGGTAAAGTAAAAAATTAAAATGTACATTTTTACATATTTTTTTTAAGAACAAAGAAGTGAAATAATTAACTAAGATCATTGACGTACATTTAAAAAACAGGAGTACATGTTCACAACAGTATGTTTCTTTGTAATTTATTAGAAATTTAAATATTTTTTCTAAAAAATATTAATATAACCTTAGACCATATAAGATATATAGTAGACACGCCCTGGTGTCGATTTGGTGAGGCCAACATCAACTAGAGAACGTGACGTCATCAGCAGGCAGGAACAACGAGAATAGCGTGGGCGCTATAGGAATTATTATACATTGAGATAAATTTATCGTAGTTTAGATTATTTATTTTGGATATCAATAATCGCAAATTAATATTAAATTAATATACCAAAATATTTTTTTTTAACAAAATGATTTATTTAAATTACATATTTTACAATAATTCGGGCATCGAGCAACACTTCCTTCCCGTGTCCATATATAATACAACAATACATTTTATTATTTTAATCAATTGTAGGCCACCAAAATATTTATTAATTTCGAACGCCAAATCAAGCAAACAATTATTCCTTTTAAATACAGTTTTTTGAATCAATTGAGGGAACATTCAACCAAGTTCATCATTTGATTTTACCAAATATTTTGTCAGTATAGAAATCGTAATTAAAGTAAGTCGAAAAAATTCGCAATATCATATTTATTAATGAAAAATATTTGAAAGATTGAGTTTTGAGAATTCGATATATTTAATTTATTTAATTTATTATTTAAAAATTTAATGACCAAATTAATAATATCTATTATGGGTAATGTTCGGGACTCGGTATTTGAAGCATACAAAGAACATATGTACGATAATGATATTGAATCAAATCATATCATTAATTTGATTAAAATGATTAGTTTTTATTATTGTAACATAAGATTATAACACCAAGGAGAATGTTTAAACACAGATTCGAACAGGATAAGGAGTAAATTTACTAAAATGATTTTGTTTAGTAATCAATGATTTTATTATAATAATAAAACTTGAGCAAGATGCGAGGTAGGTTTCACAAAAAAAGAAATAAAACAAAATTGAGTTTTGAATTCGATATATTTCGGGGTGAGCCCAAACTCAGTTTTCTTTGACTCCTGATGATGGGCTCACCCCGAAATATATAGAATTCTCAAAACTCAATTTTTCAAATATTTTTCATTAATAAATATGATATTGCCAATTTTTTTCGACTTACTTTAATTACGATCTTTATACTGACAAAATATTTGGTAAAATCAAATGATGAACTTGGTTGAATGTTCCGTCAATTGATTAAAAAAAAACTGTATTTAAAAAGAATAATTATTTACTTGATTTAGTATTCGAAATTAATAAATATTTTGGTAACCTACAATTGATTAAAATAATAAAATATATTGTTGTATATATATATGGACATGGGAAGGAAGTGTTGCTCGATGCCCGAATTATTTATTGATCATTTCAAATTTTTCTCTTTCCACACTTAAAAATGCGCCCCTTTGTGAGTAGCGCCCGGGGCATGATGATCCCCCCTTGCCCCCCCCTCGCTACGCCACTGTGTAGCAGGTACCTCCATTTTACACGATTTTTGGACCTAAATGGGTTTTTTATGAAGTTATTAATTTAAGGGAGGTGCGAAAGCATGCAGAATTTGACAAAATATTTAACTCGGTATTCAAGTGTATTCTAGCCTAAGATAAGTTATTCCTGCTTGTACTCTATCTGTTTTAGAACTGATTAGATTTTGGACGAAGCATTCCGCGCACGAATCGCCGTATGATCCAAGAAATGCTTGAGAGAATCTTCACAACTCGCTTGGAGTAATGTTTGAACAATGATGGACATCACTTGGTTATTCCAAAATCATTACGAGATAAAACTTCCCATTTTTCAAGTTAAAATAATTTTTTTTATTTTCAATTACCTTCAAATTTAGGAACGGAGTTGTGTATCAAGGAGAGGACAACATGATTGATTCCTCGTTATGAATCATGAAATCTGGTAGTCTAAACAAACTAAATCTTTTCAATTATTTCTATTTTAAGTCGGTCACTAACGAAAATATTACCAAATCTCCAATTTTGGTGAGGATATTTTTACTTTTGCCTTCAAATTTTAATTCAATTAAAAGGGATGTCTCGATAAGGAATCCATTTTCATTTAATATATATATTTATATACAGAGAGGTTAGATAAGAATGGGGTGGATCGTTTGGAATCCAATTTGTGTGACGTCGTGTTAATGAATTAATTCAACATGATCATGATTGCATGGTCAATTTGGTTCTCGGCTAATCACATACGACCAGCCATGCCTCAACCCAGCCAACCCCAAGCCAACTCCATCTTCATTTGGGTTTCTCTCGGGTCCTTGATCCCTTTTAGCCGCCACAACACGAAAAGCCAATATTAAGGATGGATGGGGGCGAAACAGTTTTCTTCTCTTTTCTCCCCATATATTCACAAGATCGCTCTCTCTGTCTCTCTGTGGAATTAGCTAACTTTTATTAAGTAAATACTCTCGCCTCTACATTATATTATATTTTAAATTAAACTTTTTCTTTTTTTACCCTCTGTTTTTCGTTACTGTTCGTTAATAAGTAATGCCATTTATCTGAACGTTGATAATTAATGGTCGTTTAACAAAATTTTCAAGCAGAAAACGTGTTAATGCATAAATAAATTTCAGGAAAAAAGTAAAGATATTTTTAAGACTCGGTAGGGCTATTCACAATTTATAAATAAAACCAAAATTTTGCCGGGAAACTTGTAAAGTGGCACAACAGTACAGATTTTTCTTTGCTATTTTCAATGCTAAAATAAATAATTTTAAAATATACTAGATACAGGCAAATATAAAAATTATTATCTAGATATAGATGATACAGTTACAAGAAATATATGCAAATGTCTTAGGAAAAGTATCAAGGTAGGTTGTTAGTTGTACTAACGAAAAATAAAAGACAGTCATAAACCGTAAGTGTATTTTATATTTTTAGTAATTAATACTTAGTTAATATTTAATACAATGTCAATAATATTTCGAATATCTCATTAGAAAGGGGATTTCATTATGGCGTTAAAATTTATTAACCTTTTTTCTCTATAGTCAATTTTTTTATTTTATGATATACCGATACAAAAAGATGTCACACCAGAAAAGTACAAATTCTGAAGTCCGAACTCTTACAATGTTAAATGAAGAAGGAAAATAAATTTCAAGGATCAGCTACCTGTGGATGAGGGTTTTGAAAGCTTGAAAACTATATCTGTAGCCGTAAATGTGGATAGAGTTCCAGGCTTTAGAAGTCATGTCAATTGATGTAAATAAATAAATTATTGTACATATACTTTTTAAGAAAATGTTTGGTTAAATTAAACTATTTATTGATTAATTTTTTAAAGAAATTTTATGTTTCTTATATATGTACCAACTGTTTTCTGGGACATGGGCCCGGAGACACCTAGCCCCTGAGGAGAGCTTGTCAAAAGGTCTTCAGAATACCCGCCTAGTTTTCGGACCCTCCTGGCTGAGTATACGACCATAAGCTCTTAATATAATATAGTATAGATAGATAGAGAGTTCATTGGCGCCTTCAGGGGATGCAAGGGGATGCATTTGCACACCCTGTCATGAAAGAAAATACACTTAATTTGTGAGTCACGAAGATACCTACTATAAATGCGAACATCAACCACCCAAATTGGAGAGGGAGGGTCATAAATGAAAATTGTATGCCTTTGGACCTATCTGGCAGGGTCAGAACTAGGAAGGGGATTAAGTGTCCTTTTCTGCCCCTTCCCTGTACTACAGATACTATCATGGTGTCTGTTCAGTCGAGCTGAAATCAATTATCCCCTCTAAAGCCTCTTTACTAGAAACACGCGGTTTTCGAACGCTCAGCACCCCTTCGCTGTCAAATTGGATAAAAATCGAACAAGCGCTTTCGCCAACTCATTTATCCCTATGACCTCCAGAGACTGTAAATCGCTCCCAGCCACCGTCTTCCCCGCGACTTATAACCTTCAGCTGTTTAAGACCCGTATCCACAGATATCTTCGACTCCTAACTAACCCATAAAATCCCTTCATCTTCTTCTTTTCACGATGGAGGGGGCAACCCATGCCTTTATGATGCACCTTTTTGGTGTAACTCCTCTCATCAATTTCATTGGGAAAAAAATTCAGATTTAACTTACAAATAGAGGCTATAAATGAAAAAATAATTGAAGGGGAACTCAGATGGTTCGGGTAAAGGGTTGCCAGGTGTCCGGCTTTAGCCGGACAAGTTTATCTTTTTACGGTCGTGTCTGGCCAAATATTTACGTGTCCGGCGAGGATATCTAAGGCGATAGAGCAGTTTTTATCTAAATTTCCACATAAATTTCACCATTACTGCCTAACCCGTTGAAATACACAAATTTATATGATGATCTTTATTAAAGAAATTTTTTTTCCAACAGAAAAGTTAATATGAGTGAAATGTCTAAAATCAATAGTTTACGAGTTATGGGATTGTAAATATTTTTCAATATAAAAATTTTTATTTTAAAAGAGTAGTTTACTTGAAGTTCAATTTAAAAAAACAAATATAACTCCGTTGAATTATTTTTTTTTTAAATATGAAATTAATACATATTATAAAACAATTAATTATTAATAATTTAATTTAATTTTGAACGAAATCGACTCAGTATTTTGAGAAAATGGTCAAAAACCATCTGAACCGTCATAAAACGATGTTTTTTGAAAGCACGAGATCCCTTTGAAAAAAGTTTAAAAAGTCATATGAAACGAAACGTTGACTTGTGACATGGAAGTGAATTTTAAAATGTTCCTAAAACGGCCTTTCTTAGACGATTTTCGGGGTTTTTGACGTTTTTCTCATAAAGTACTGAATCGATTTCGTTCAAAATTGAATTAAATGATTAATAATTAATTGTTTTATAATATCTAATTGATTTCATATTTTAAAAAAAAATTTCAAAGGAGTTATTAGCGTTTTTGTAAATTAAACTTCAAGTAAACTGCACTTTCAAATGCAAATTTCCTAATAATAATTATTTGATATAAAAGATAAATAAAAATAACTGACAGATATGAAATTTCAATAGATTTAAATAAATGTATAATGAGAAAAAAAATAAAAGTCTTTGGCATTTCTAGTTGATTTGCTCCCGGAGAGACAAAATTGAATCTTTTCATACAATTTCTTTTAAACTACAAAATTCTTAATCAAAATGCTATTTTCTTATATTATAGACAAACTGTGAACCTTCAGATAGATGATTGATAAAATAATATAGTTTTCTTTCTAATTTATAATTCTTTTGGACATTTATATCAAGAGTCGCAAGTCACCCGCCATCACCGAGTCATTTGTTAGGTTTTCTAGTTTTTTACCATTTTCTTAAAAACTAATATAATAAATCAATTTCGTTCAATATCATTGAATATAATTATTAATAATCGATTATTTTATAATATTTATTAATTCCATATTTTTAAAATTTATTTATTTTATTATGTATTACTTATAGATATATCGTAAATGATCGGTTATCGGAAAAATTCAGTTATTCAAACACCCCATTCACAAATTGTTTCGGATAATCAGTACTCTACTGCAGGGGTCCCCAAACTACGGCCCGAGGGCCAAATCCGGTCCTTAAAACTCTAACATCCGGCCCATGGTTACTACAGAATTAATTAAACAACTATTCACTATATTAACTATTAATGCAATATAATAGCTTATTATTTATATAATTTCTGCATAATATGTTATATTCGGCCCGCTCATAATTTTCAGTGCTCACACGTGGCCCTTTCTCTAAACAATTTGGTGATCCTTTCTCTACTTTTAATAAATGTTTTGAGATTGTTTTTATAAAAAAATTGTATTTGAAATAGAATCAATAAACTATTTGAACAGTAATAGTATATTTTTGTTTTTATTACATAGCTACCCAGTGAACAAATATAGAATTTCTATAACTAGAATCTTTGAATAAAGTATAATATAAACTATTGATTTTTCTAAATTTGGTTTTTGAATGTTACCCTGGAAAATGGAAAGATGAAAAAAACACACACTGAGAGAAAGTTGGGAAAATGAAAATGAAATCAGAAGGTGAGAATACGTTGTTTCCCTTTTATAAGAATCAATTTGGAATTTAATACGAAAACAAAAACATAACATTCCACTTCATACCTCCCATAAAAACAAAATTGATACCCGGATCAACAACATTTTAGTCTCCTGATTAGCATAATTCTTATTAGGTTTGAACATGGTATGGGTGGTATTAAGCCAAGGTGGTGTTTCTATTTGAGACTATCGCCTTAATAAGACTTGCTAAATACAAACACACCTTCAAGGGAAGGAAACAGGGACAAGTATTGCACATTCACAGATTCATGCATATATTCCCGTATAAACCTCCTCCATTGATGGTTAATACCTGGATAATATCGGCAGTTGCATTTCCATATAAAATAATTCCAAAATGGTTGAATTTTTCTATTTTCCTGGTTCTAGAGTATAGAGTTTAGAATTAATCTTATATATAACATTTTATTAACATTTTCCAATAAAATTTTACGCTTTTTACTTTAGAGCAGTGATTCTCAAACTTTCTGATGTAGTGGAGTAGCAATCTCTTTTCTAATCTGTCGTGGATCTAGGTAGGCATTGTGGCTTGAAGATAACTGGAAACAATGTTTTTAACAAACAAAAGTTTGATAAAATATTTTATATTATATTATGTATGTATATATATATATATATATATATATATATATATATATATATATATATATATATATATATATATATTATCCAGGGGGAAAGCAATGGGAAAACACCTCTGTGAAAAATTTCCACAGGAAAATTACAATGGAGAAGATACTTTTAATTGTTTTTTTTTTTTTTTTTTTTTTAATGCAATCGAATGCAAGAAGGGGTGAACCAGTAAAGATGCAGCCCCTATGGATCTCGAAAGACCCTTGCATTACCGAAGAGAAGAGAAAGTTGATTAAGTGAGAGGGTGTAGACGTAGGTGTCTATGCACTCCGGTTTTGAAGGTTTGAAGATTATAGGTGCTGGGAAAGATAGAGGCTGGAAGAGAGTTCCAGTTCCTTGAAGTCATGGGGATATATGTATTGGCGAATGAAGTGGTCCGGCACTTTTCTAGTTTGACCGCGAGAGAGTGTTGGGAGTCGGCAAAACGCGTGCTACGTGCAAAGCATGCTTTGGGGGAATTATTGATTTTATCTCATCAGAGCACCTGCCGTGATAGTATCTATAGAAAAGGGAAAGGGCAGAGACATCTCTTCGATGAGCCAGCGAGTCGAGGGAGTCGGTGAGGGTAGAATCGTCAATTAGCCTGACGGCTCGTTTCTGAATTGCATCCAGGGTAGCAAGAGAGTATTTTGAGGCTCCTCTCCATAGATGAGAGCCGTATTCGAGACAGGGGCGGATTTGGGCCTTGTAGATGGTGAGAAGTTGTGGGGGTTTGTAAAATCGCTTGGACCTGAATAAGAAGCCAATCTTCCTTGCTGCAGATTTCGCCACAGAGGAGATGTGTTCATTCCAAGACAGGTCAGATGCGACAGAGACGCCCAGCATGGATAGGCTGTCACACATTTTTAGGGTATTCGAATCGAAGTGAATATCAGGGAAATCTTTATTTTCGCGCCTAGAAATTAGACAACATTGAGTCTTGTTTGAATTGAAGTTAACTAAATTTTGTGAGCCCCATTTATTCAGTTTGTCTAGGTCGAGAGTAATTGAGGAGGTAACATTGATTCGATTATTCGGGAGTGAGGGTTTACCGTGTAGAGTGCTATCGTCGGCGTAACAATGAGTGGGGTTTGCCGTTTGTTCGAAAAGGTCGTTTATATAAATTAGGAAGAGTGTGGAGGAGATTACGGAGACTTGGGGAACACCAGAGTTTGTGGAGAACGATTCAGATGATGTTCCATCCACCACAACTTTTATACTTCGGTTTGTCAGAAAGCTTTCTATCCATTTGCGAAGAGTTGGTGTGAATCCGAGTGTAATCGGGGATGCTCGAAATCGAGTATGGCGCATGAAGAAAAAGATATATATTTATATATTTAAATGAAATATTAAATATTTCATCAAACTTTTTATATTCTCTACACTTATCTAGAAGTCGAAATGCATATAATCTAGACACACGGCAGTGTGTCAGCCAAGTTCGGAAAAACAGGCGAGGCACCGGCCATGTGTATATTTACACGAACCATTTAGAGCTACTTTCGATCCTCCCATAACTAAAAAAAAAAATATTAGACATACACACTTGAAATTTTGCATGTCTAATAAGGCCAACTGGAACATCTAGAATCCCAACTTTCATGAATAAACCTATTATAGTTTTTGAGTTATTAAGGTTTGAAAATTACCAATTTTAACACTCACTCAGTCACGTATCAAAAACCTAGAGTACTTCTGCTGATCCTAGAATGCTGAAATTTGGCATACTGGTGTAATTAAAAGAAAAAATCGAAAAAGTGAAACTTTCCCTTTTTCAGGACATAAAATGAAAGGGTGAAATTTATTATAGGTTTAATTAACATATAGTGGAAATACATTCAACCTAGAATTCTAAAATTTGGCATACTGATGGAGCTTGATACATTAATACATTAATAAAGGGTGAAATCGTAAAACCGAAGGTTTCCCTTCTTTAGGACATAAAATGAAGAGGTGAAATTTAACTCCTAAGAATTAAATACATTTTCATGCATTAACTAAATTTTATTTAGATAAAAAGGATAAAACTTTTCAAAAATTAACGATATCTGACCAAAAACATAAATGTGAAAAAGGCTATTTATTTATTTAGAAAATTGAATTGAATTAATCCCACCATTATTTTGGAGCTCACTCGCTCAAGGGACTAAAAGAACTTCCATTGACTGATCAATGCGTTCTCGGTTTAAGGATATTCAAGACGCACGATCAGATCGATTCAGTATGTTAAGCGTATTATCAATCGGCTAGTTTTTGCACGCCCAGCCAACTTCTTACTCTGGATAACGCCCAAATTCGTCCCTGTCTCGAATACGGATCTCATCTGTGAAGAGGAGCCTCCAAGCAATCTCTTGCCACACTGGATGCAATTCAGAAGCGATTAAACTAATAGGAGACCCGGCCCTAACTAACTCACTCGAGTCCCTAGCTCACCGTAGAGCCGTTTCTGACCTTTCCCTGTACTATAGATACTATCATAGTTCCTGTTCAGTCAAGCTGAAATCAATTATCCCACCTAAAGCCCACTTTACTAGAAACACGAGATTTTCGCTGTCAAATTGGATAAAAATCGAACCAGAGCTTTCGCCAACTCTTTTATCCCTATGACCTCCAGAGACTATTAAAACTCGCTTCCAGCTACCATCTTCCCCGCGACTTATAACCTTCAGCTGTTTAAGATCCTCACCCACAGATACCTTCGTCTCCTACCCAGTTCATAAAATCCCCTCTTCTTCTTCTTCTTCTTCTTTTCACGATAGAGAACCAACCCATGCCTTTGGAGAAGGATCTCTTTGGTGTAACTTCTTCTCCCATCAATTTAATAAAAAATACGATTCTATAGCATTGGGAAGTTGGGAAGAATGCCTATTCTGTTTAAATTCCATTAACCACTTGAGAAGAGAAAATAATAAAAAGATCACTCTAGTGAAAAAATAGTTGTATTTTCAAAACAAAAATTATATATAAAAAAAATAAATAAAACAAAAATTCTTTAATAATATTTCTTGGTTACCAAAACTCAAAAAGTGATCAATGAGCTCACCAAGCTTGGTTGTCTGTACCATGTAATGATACTTCAAATACGCTAACTCTCAGGCAAAAAAATTTCAAGACTTCTTAGGCCGGTTGTATGTCGCTAAAGTAAATGCTTTTACCACTAACAAACGGTAGATGGTAAATGGAGCCACTGGGATGGCCAATCAGATGACAGACAACATCTACCGTTTCTTAGTGGTAAAAAGCATTTACTTTGCGACATACAACCGGCCCTTAATATACATAGTAATAACACCCTCCCTCTCGGGGACACGGCCGGGCAATTTCCCCTCCGCTCCTTTCCTTTTTAGTTCACCCGGTTGCCTATAAACAGGCGTCTCCATTAATTCAAACCGAAATACTTATTTTATTATTTCGTTTTAGAATAGCCAAATGCAAAGTTGGATTTACTTTTTTACTACAATTCCTAAAAACAGCTACAACTAGCAAATCATCTAGTAAAACATCAATTTTTTGTGGATCTTAATTAAAAAATAAAAATTAATTTGATCCTGAAAATGATTTAGGTGCTGTATTTTTTTAGTCGGTACCTTCGGATAAAACGAAACATCTGAATCCAAAGGTTGTAAAAATACTTTTGGTCTTTAGGGATTGTATTTCCAAAATAAAGAACTGATTATATAATATATTGGGTCTCACTTGTTATTTGAAAATTTTCTTCTCTTTAACATGATATTATTAGATTTTCGATTGGATAAATAGATTAGACATTAGAGCAGGGGTTTCCAAATTACGGCCCATGGCCCAAATCTGGCCTTTGAAACTTTTCCATCCGGCCCGCGGCTACTACATAATTAATTCACAAATATTCACTATATTAAATATTAATGCCATTTATTATTAAATAATTTCCATATAATATGTTATATCCGGCCCGCCCATAGTTTTCAATGTTCACATGTGGCCCTATCTCTAAAAAGTTTGGGGACCCCTCCATTAAAGGATACACATAATTAAAATTGATAGGTTTTTATTTATTTAAACTATTTACTGTTAATTTTAGAATTTAGAAATAAATTTTGATATGTTAATCAGAAAAATTTTCTCTTTCGATTGGTATAGGTTTCATTCATTTTAGTAAGTATAATTTATGTGTCATCAAGTATAAATGATTTCTAGTTTTACTGAACTGTCACTAAAATTGCTTCAAAAATTAATAAAGTAATTTTAATACCATCTATTTTTATTATAGTGCGTGCCCTCTGCCGGCAATTAAGCGCGACGCTGGTCTGATTTCAAGGAGAACAGGTCTTTGCGGGGAGGGCAAGCGACCCCATTTAGGAGGAGGCCGCCCGCTAATACTTTTGGTGCTCGCTCTAACTATTAAAAAAGGTAAGATATTTACAATTATTTTTTGATATTAATCATGTGATTTTAATATTCAATCATTGTATTAAATTGTGTACTGTTAAATCGTATTTTTTGAATCATTCATAACAGCTTCGATTCCCAAATGAAGGTTTCGTGATTTTTTCAAGCTAGTTTTTATATTAAAATTGCATTTACCTATTCGTCTTTATTTCATTAAGATTTATTTCAATAAGTAGAGAATGCAATCATATAAATAAGAGAATTTTTTTTAATACATATATTTTAGTTAGAGCTCACAATATATTAAGATAGATTAAGTTTTATCAGGAAGAGGTTTGAAAACAAGCTGAGACTTGTTGAAGGTCGAAAACAAGCTGAGACTCGTTGGGGTTCGAAAACAAGCTGTCACTTGTTTGAGTAAAGTAGAATACATTTTTCAATCAGATTCTTCTAAGAATTCCCTTTTAAGTATTAGGTGTTTGTACAATAACTAAAGAACGCAAAAAATACATAGGGAAACATTAAAGGCTTATAGCTAATGAGTTGAAGCAAGTCTTTATATTAATATTGAATATTGCATAATATACTAGTATATTAAGAGCTGTTATTTATTTTAGAAAGTTTTGGGGATTATATAGAAAAAACAATCATAATATAAAAATATCTTAAAACGAGAAATTATTTATATACATATATTTATTTTAGTTAGTGATTAATTTTATTTAATTCTCTTCCCACTCCCTCTTATTTATCTAATGTTATCTATTTGGTCACTTGAATTGACCTCGATTCATTTTCATAGAAAAGTAAAAAAAAAATATTAATATATATATTTTCACTATAAAAAAATTGATATTCTACTAATCATGTAATTTATTTTATTTTATTTTTTTGATTACGACGAAATATTTGAATTCTTTTTTATTTTATTTTAATCTTTTCATAGGAACTTTCTATTTAAAAGAAAATATTATTTATTTTGATTTAATCTTTTAAGGCAATTTTGTTATTAAGGGTAAAAATTAAAAGCCAAAAATTCTTTTTTATCTCATTTTATTCCCCTCTATACATGTTTCGAAGGTTTCTGAAATTTGGTAGACAAGACCTATCTACCAGTAATACAGACAGTATTATTATTATTGAGCTGCACTAGGAGGCCAACTTACGACTTTCTATCATAAACTGACTGAGTCTTGAAAAAGTTTTCATTTTTCCTTTTATTTTTATATAACATATACTTACATCGAGAGGTGAACCACGATTGAAATTAGGTGTACACATCTTTGAATTTATGTGGAATTATTTAGGAATTCATTAGATTTTGCCCCCTACATCTGTTGATCGTTCTACTTGGAAATGAAAGTGGAAGTGGAAGTAGGTGTACACGATATTGGTCGCGGTTCACCCCTCGACTTACATATATCAAATGAAATAGAAATGTAAATTAAAATAAAAAAAATATTGACTAAACATTATCCCTTTCATGATTCTCTATAAAATAATATTTTCCTAATGGATTAAAAGGAATGTTTTTTTTTCTGTTTACCATCAATATCAAAAAGGATTTAATTCTTTAAATCGATCACGAACAAAAAAAGTCAATGGTTTGACTCATATACCTCAGAGTATTATTATATTGCTTAAAAAAATTCTTTATTTATAAGCCCTTTCTTTTCTCTTTCTTTCTTTCACTTTGATAATTTACATAAATTATGTAAACTCTTTTTAATTTATATATAAGTAAATTTATATATCGAGGGTATATATATATACACTTTCAGAGGCAGAAAAAGAGGAAAAGAGGAGAGCACGTAAAAGCTTCTCTCAAAGTGAATAAGGATTTAATTCATCAAGTACCTACTCGTTGGATCTCTCAAACTCCCTTGTATAAAATATCTATTAATATTCTATATTCATCTTCTTGGGAGATTATTATTAATACTATTAGGTAGATGCATTTTATATTCATTTGAATGTCCCACAAATGCCAAAATAATAGGATTTTGTTATAATAATCCATATCTATACTATATTTAAAGTGATTATGGTAGTAAGAATATTCAAGTGAGAGGGTCCGAACACTAACGGAAACGACCGAAGACATTTTGACTAGATCTCTACAGAGTATTAATTATGATTGGCTACTTAACTATGAATGATGAAGAGAAAGACATTCTTATTCATCTTGCGCAAATGCAAGTCAATGAGACTGTACTTTTTCCTTATGTACCTCCAGAGAAAGAGATTTTTTTAAATATCCCAAACGTAATAAAAAATGACTTCAAGACTCGGTATACTAGGGGTAGCAAACCTATGGCGAAATGTGGACGATTGGAAGACTATAAGTGGCGCATTTCGTTATAAAATTTCTCAAGTACTCACTGCCAATATTACCAATTCTTTGGTTCTATTTTATTTCAATAGAAAAGTAAACCAGAGGACCCTTTGAAGTCACGCTTGCCGCGAGACCAATTACAATACTTTACCCATACTACGCTATGGATAAAGTAAAAAGGTGCTTGAGTTGTATGGTGCATATGAACTTTAGGGTGGACCTTAGCTATACCTGGAGAAATTTTTTTCGGAAAAGTTTTCGGGACAGGGGCTCAAATTAGGAGGTTAGGTAAGGAAATAATTTGTACAAAATTTGAGATCGATCGGACAACGCAAAGAGGTGGCGCATCATTTGAAAATGTGAAATTTTTAGAATTCGGTTACTATATTTTGTTATAAGTCGTTAAATTGTTTGGACGACATGCGGTATTCCCTTTTTTTTGTTATTATTATTATTAATTTATTCTTGGTCGCAGCATACTAAGGTTTCATACATAGTTCTATCAGAAGCCAGCACTGTGGTTCCACTTAACCGGATCCTGAGTGGGATGATTGGAGGGCTATAGGGAAGAGGTGGAGGCCCTTAAAAAAATGAAACAAAGAATAAAAACATCGATAAGCATGAAATTACTAAACATTATCTTCTGAAATTCCGCCCCTATCTTCGTCATTCAACCATTATTATACACATAGAGTAAAAGAAAAAAAATTCAAGTGAATTCAATATTATGCCTATGAAATCCTCATCTATATTAGTATGTAGTGAAAATTCCATAGCGTGAAAATGTTTAACAAATCAGTTTTCTGTAAATATCTCGTTATCTATTAATTAATAAAATCTATTATTAAAAAAAATGTTAAAATAAAGTATAAAGTTCTCTAGAAAAAAGGTTATGTACGTTTTTTTGATTGGACCAATAGTTTAGGGTATAATACGACTTAAATAGAATCAATCCTTTTTATGAATAGCTGTTTTTATTTTGATTCATTTCTTGGAAATTTTGATCAACAAAGTGTAGTATTTGTTTCTTCTCTAGGTCACTGTTCTAAATGATGATTAATTGGCTTCTAATTCAATCATTTCTATCCATAGAGGAATTTTTATGACACGGCCATGAAACTAATAAAAGATTGAATGTTTATCTATACAAATGTTCACCAAATGTAAATATGACCTGAAATAAGTTTTTTAATCGACCCTTCATCCCCTAAAGGGGTCATTAGCCTTAATTTAAAATATCGCTAAAAAATAAATTCTGCTTTATTCTAGGGCAATTCCAAATCACTGAGCCTAAATATGGCCTAAAATAAGTTTTTTGATCGAGGCTACATCTCCTAAAGGGGGTGACTACCCTTAATTTAAAATTTCACTAAAAAAATGATTTCTACTAGATTCTAAAGAAATTCCAAATCACTAAGTGTAAATATTACCTGAAATAAGTTTTCTGATAGACATTTCAATACTGTGTTCAATTTTTCTTGTTGGGATGCATGCTTTCTCCCAAAAAAACTTCGACATGTTTAATAACTAGATTAGCACTAGAACGAAGAAGTAATTTATTCACTTTACGCATATTATAAAATAGCACTCTAAGAACTTGTCCATTGGATGGCAATTGAGCACCAGTGATTTGACTTTCGTCATGATCGATCAAAAATAATTGTTTGTTTCAATTTTCGATACAAATTTCGTTTTTTAATTTTAAAAGTTATTTTTGAGGTACCCCTCAAAACACTTAAATTAGATTAACGATATTTTGAACAGCCCGTATATATTTAGGAAGGAGGCCAACCAACAAAACAGACTGGCTTAAGCTAATGCTAAGAGGCAACTTTCCCCCTTGTTCACCAATCTAGGGAGGACGTAGAGTTCAGAGTTTTGAAGAAAACATTAAACATATTATTAATATAGAATTAATTGATTAATAATATTAATACATATATTATTAAAATATTATAAATGATATAGCTTAGAATCACTACATTTTCAAATTTTCTCAGAGTTCGCCTAGGAGATAGGCAAGGAGGCCATCCATGATAATGAATTAAATTGATTTTTTTTCTTTTGCTCTATGTATATAATAATGGTTAAATGACGAAGGTAAGGGCTGGTTTTCAGAAGTTAAAATTTATTAATTTCATGGACATTGATGTTTTTATTCTTTGTTTCAATTTAACGACGTTTAACAAAAAATAGTAACTCAATAGCACGAAATTCTAACCTCTTCGGGTCGTCCGATCAATCTCAAATTTTGTACAAATTATTTTCTCCTAATTTGAGCCCCTGGATCAAAAAAATTTCATGGTCGAAAAATAAGGTCCACCCTAATGAATTCGTATGTGAAAAAACCGTTGGTATTCAGTCCGTGATTTTTGTAAGGGAATGGTTTCAGCTAGAAAATTAAAATTTGGCACAAGGTAAAGCTTATTAATAAATGCTTAGGTGTCAAATTTCAGCTCATTAGTTACAATCGTTCGATAGCTTTATATAATTATATGACGATTCGATTTCTGCCTCCTAAGCACACATTATATGCACACGCTACTAAAATGGTTGAATAATCGAAAGAGAAAAATGTTTTTTTCTAAGTTTATAATGAAAGTCTTATTGTTAGCTTTTAGATTAAGTTTAATTCTACTTTTTAATAGTTTTATTTATACCAACTGCAAGGGCAGCTTTCGGCGGCCCGCTTGCTAGCCAAGGGGTAGCCCCTGGAACCCCACCCCCTGTTCTCCATCTTCAACAATAATATAATAAAATCGTTACGTGCTGAAAATTACTTTTAAAAAGTTTAGTAGGTATATAACATAACGCTAAGACATGCCAATTATAGATATAAAGGCTTGTTAAATTATAACTGACTGATTTTTATATAGAATAGAATCTTTAAATATATATAGTATAACCTTGGAATAAGAGTACTCGAGTTAAAATGTTTGCACAAAAAGCAGGACTGACTAGATTTTGAAATTTCTAGTTTCAGAAATTTTGGTTAAAAAATATAGAAAAAATGGACTTGTGTATATATGAATGCTTTACTTGCCAAATCGATTAACTCCACTTTCTGAATTTTATTAAATTTTAATTTCAAAGCACTTGATTGACTCCTAACTGTATATATTCAAAACAAATTTCTCTAATAATAAGTATTAACACCACTAAATGACGAAAAAATTTTGGCCATTGAATAATAAATAATAATGTGATAATGTAGCATTATTTCATCGCATTTCTTCACTTTTTGTTTTATGGAGTTAATCGATTTGGCTAGTGAATATATAGTTCTCAAGCTAAGCAAATGAAATTCGTAAAAAAAAGTTTGTATTATTTTATAAACTGCACCTCTCTGTCATGTTTTAACTTTTTAGTTAAAACGGCCCATTGACAAATTACCAAATATCTAAAATTTGTTTAGTGTATATACAGAATCTTGAAAATCTTTTTCTATTTTAGTCTATTTTTTATTTATTGATTTAAATATTTCACAGTTGGTATATTCGCCTTAATATTTCTAAATCAATATTATTATAATTATATGGTACGTAGTACGTACTATATAGATTGAAACAAAGTCAAGTATCGTGATGTATAATGATCATTTATTAAATATAAAGATTGATATCAATGAAAAAGTGGAGTGGCTATAAATTGGTAAACCACGCACCTAATTTATATATTCTATGGATTTTATTATTACATCTATCTAGTAATATTTTACAAGTGGTGAATTATTTTTAGAATAATAATTATTGTATGGATTCAATGATTATTATCAGATGTGTATAATAAGGAAATAATTATTGTATTTTCGTATGAAAAAAAGCAATTATGAGTTTTTAATGAATCTTCTTCAACTCTCGAGCTTATGATATCAATCATTTATTTTATGTATGTTTTTACATTGATCCAAAATGACCCGGAATCATAGTCTGTTTGTTCATCTACGCTCAAAATTTAAGAGGAATTTTGGTTTCAAGCGATTGGTGAACCACGATTGGAATTATGTGTACACTTCTTTGGAATTATGTTGAATTATTTTGGAATTCATTAGATAATGCCCCTTAATCTATTGTTTTCTAAGAAAGTGGAAGTGGAAGTAGGTGTACAAGATATTAGGTCGCGGTTCACCCCTCGGTTTCAAGTTAACACGTATAAATCTTCTGGTTACTTAGAGAGAACAGCGAACTCTAGAGTGATTCAATAGACTCCCAGTTTTGGAATTACTTCACAAGCATTTAAAAGGGGCCGTCCATAAATTACGTCACACATTTTTCAAGATTTTTAGATCCCCCCTCCTCTTGTGTCACATTCTGTCACATTTTCATTGAGCTTCACTGTATTGTGACCTCTATCTATCTATCATTTTTATAATTATAATTTATATTTGAAAATTTTTTACATTTTTTAATTTGACTTTTGTGACATCACAATTTTTAAGAACACCGGGACCCCCCTGCCACATTTTTTCACAGATCTGAAATACCCCCTCCCCCTTACTGTGTCTCGTCATTTATGGACGACCCCAAATCGATTTTGAATTAGATACTGAAACGTTGTGCATTCTAATAGAAATATTTAATTAAGAATGTCTAATCTTAGGTGGTTTTAGATAAGACATCTGGAACGAGGCATCTATAATTTACCTAAATATGTTTCTGGTATTCTTTTTAAGTTTCCGTTAAAAAATTAATCGTCACCCTGTTAGTGTCAATATAATGAAATTGCATTTTTGAAATTTCCTAGTTATATTTATTTATTTTCCTCAAAATCAAAAATCTTATTAAAATTTTAATCGAATGTTTTGTAGGTTCCAAAAAAAGAATGAGATCAAATTGCTTGGTTTAAAAATGTCATGAATATTGTGAATTAATAATATTTTTTTGATATATTCAGATAACGCTTTTATATAAAGGAATGAGACTCATGATATAGTAACTTAAGTGATGACATACTGCGTAAATGGCAAAGTTTCAGGAAAATCATTTCAACTAAGAATGTTAATTGGGAAATCAATAAATATAGATGGACATGTAAAATGAAAAACATAAGTTTTAATTGAAGTTATACTATATTCTCGACTCATTTAATAAATTGATGACGTTGAACTCCTTACTTTGTTTGGCAAACGGTTTTTATTACTCGAACTTCACCTTTATTTAGGCAGTTTGGGACAGCTTATCTATCTAGTTGATCTTCGAAAAAATCTTTTGTATTTATGCAGAGTGACAACGTTTGTCTACTAATTTTTTTAATAAAAAAAATTGTTAATAATGAGGTTAATTTCGAATAAAAATCTTTGTTTTGATAATATTAATAAAAAGAATATTGAGATAAATTTTTTCTCATTATAAAAACATTTATTTAACATAAAAACGATTTCAAGAAATACAGTTGGAAATCTACACTAGTGTTTTTGTTATATTCTCTTGGCTGCAAATAAGTTTTTATTTTTACATTTATGAATAACTAAATAAATAGACTGTCAAATCAATTGAAAAATGTATCATTGGATTCATAAAAGTTTAATTATTGATCTCTATAAATTTGTTGAAAATGGTATAATTTGTATAGAAGTTATAGCCCTTTTAAAAGCTCGAACCATTTACTTCCATGGTTCCATGTTAAAAGAACAATTTTCAATAATTTATTTCTCGGTAATGGGACAGAGGATCAACTTCAAATTTCGGAAATAAATATTTAATACATCAATGATTCGATGGCAAAAATTTGAGAATTTTCTTATAAAAATGATAAACAGTCCCGAACCCCCTTAATATAGAAACGTGTTTTCCTAGGAACCACTTTTTGTAAGTATTTGAAAAATTGTGTTTCTTATATTCCCAAGAATTAATATTTAAATAAATTGTATATTATTTATTGGTGGGACGAAATAACCTAACACTACGATATTCAAAAAATCTAATCTGTTATCTCTGATATTTATAACACCTTGAGTATTATTCCCATAAATCTGTCGCCTTATCTTTCAATAACATTTTTCTTTTTTAGAATTAACGATCGACATTTTCCACTGCGGTTTAGATCCTTAAAATATTCCTCCTTCTCTTCAACTCTGAAAGTAATTTGCATAGACATTATTAATAGACAAATCAATAGTTTTATTAACTCGGATTATTAAAACGGACCAATTCATTAGGTATTAAAAATATACCTAATTACTTTTGTCTTGAAACTACACATGACTTGCTAGCCCATAGGGGTGATAAAATAAAAAGGTTAGAAAACACTGTGCTACTGGGTATCTCTATGAAATTTAAATTCTATAATAAAAACTATTTAATAGCACTAGAAGTTAGTTATACGGATAACTTTTTTAAAATAATTTTCAAAACACGGATTTTCAGATAAGTCATGGATTAAAAAAATAGTGTAAATTATTACCGATTTATAATGATTTAATAGGTTTCATTTACGTTATCTATATTGAGAAAAAATTGGGTCGAATAAGTATAATAAATACATATTAAACAAATAGTTCAACCACATGATTTATTTCTTTAAAGCACCAGGGAGCTTTAGAAGGCGGAGTTATAAACTTTTTTGATTAATGGCTCTATTTATTGAGAAGGTCACCCCACCACTGCTAAGCTATAATTTTTAAAATATTTTCAATAAATAAATAAAATAAATAATTGCTGACTTGTTTTCTATAATGAATAAATAATACAAAGATTATTTTCTTATTTTGATCAAGAAGAAAATAATTTAAAAAATTGCAATTTTCTCGGGAACTTTGATTCGTGTAATAACTCATAATAAGAACTACTGAATTAAAGTTTGAAGTTAAATAAAGCTCTTTAGAAAAATATAATTAAAGTGAAATTCAATTATATTTTTTGCACACAAACGTGTTGATTGAATTCAGCAAAAAATTGCATTTTTCATTATCTTTACTTTTTCTTTAGTGTTCTTGCCATGAATACAAATGATTTTTGGGTTTAAGATCTTTCATTGGTGCGAAAGGATTTTGCCAGCTAGATCATCCATAAAAAATAATTATATTAATTAAAGAACGTACTTCATATTAAATCTTATTAATTATAATAGAACGGAAATAATTGATAAAATAAATTGGAGGAATAAGGGAAAACTTTTTCAAAATTTAATATGTTCTCTGCCAATTTAGCAGATGGACGGAGGAGTGTGAGTAATCCTAGAGTTATCTTATTAAAGAATTTAATAATAAAATAATAAAGTATTTAATTTTATTATTTGATTTAGAAATGTTACACTAGAATTTGTTAATTTTAATATAAGATTATATTTGTAATAAAATGCATTTTCAAATAAATAAATTTAATATGTGAATTTGAAAAAAAAAACATTAATGTTTATGCTTTTTAACTTAAAATCTAGATAAAATTATCCAAAAAAAGATATATTTTAAGCCGGTAGTTCTGAAACTAGAAGATGACAAGTTTTTGCATTTCTATTAGTCGGAGAGTCCATGACCCATTTTTATAGTAGGGAATCGGCTGTTTCTTGATCTACCTGTACTGCTAGCTACTGCGCATAGGAGAAAGTTGTAAAAATGTTCTCCAAAAAGTGTTTGATTCAAAATCCAACAAATACTATTCGACAGTTAAGTTGATTTTAAATTAAAAATTAACTAAGCCAGACACTTTTAGGGGGGCAACACTGAGCCAGACAGCCCTAAAGTTGGATTTTTTTTATTTGAAAAAAAGCAACTTTAGGGTTGTCTGGCTCAGTGTTGCCCCGTCCCTAGAAGTGCCTGGCTTAGTTAATTTTTAATTTACAATCAACTTAACTGTCGAATAGTATTTGTTGGATTTTGAATCAAACACTTTTTTTGGCGAACATTTTTTTACAACTTTCTCCTATGCGCAGTAGCATAGCGCAGTACCCAGGTAGATCAAGAAAACAGCCGATTCCCTACTCATCTATGCTATTAATAACTCTAGGCGAAATATCTACTTGAATCAAACACTTCATGAAAAATGGGCCATGGGCTCTTAAACTAAATAGTCTTCTGGAGGCCTACAGATTATGTATATTAATTACGGTTGAGTTTGGTCAAAAAGCCTAGAATTTCCATTTCGGGAATTTTTTTTTTTTTATAACTTTTAAGGATATAGGTGTTGGTTCAAGGCGAAACATTTTTAAATAATAAAAAATTAAGTAAAATTACGAGGTGGGTTTCACAAAAAATAAAATAAAACAAAATTGACTTTTGATTTCATTATATTAATTCTCAGTATGTCCTCCCCTCCCCTTCACTTTTCCTCTCCACACCTGTTTCCAAAAAAATTATTACTTATAGACATTTTTCTAACTCCTGAAGATAGGCCGAACCCGAAAAATATCGAAATCAAAACTCAATTTTGTTTTATTTTATTTTATTTGAAACCCACATCTTAACTAATTTTTTATTATTTTTTTTTTGGAATTTCTTTAAAAAAAAATTTCAGCCATCACATCCTCTACAACTTTGAAAGAATCAAATTTAATGAATTTCTTTTTATTTGTTAAAGCGATGTTTCGTCTTTTGATCTTAAGTTTTCCACATACTCACTTCAAATTATTAGAATATTCGCTCAATATATTTTTATACAAATAATATATATGTAAAAAAATAAAATTGAGTGAATATTCTAATAATAATTTGAAATGATCCTGAGAAATAAATAATTAAAATCAAAAGACGAAGCGTCGCTTTTAACAAATAAAATGCAAATTGAAAGTTTCTTTTTGTCGGGAATAGCAGAATTTTTATAAATTAAAGAAGACGATAAAAGAGTGAGTCTTCTGCTGAATTTTTTTTTAAATTTATTTATAACGAAACTATAGTTATAAATGAAATTATTTTTTCGGCAGAAGACACTCTTTTATTATCTCTTTTAAATAAAAAACATTTAATTAAATCTGATCGTTCTTTTTAATATTTAAAATAAAATTATATTTATATTTGTAATTTATAATAATAATATTTTTTTTTTCAAAAAAGCCCATGCAATATAAAAAATTTTCTTTGGAAAAAAATGGAGAATTTCTACAGAAATGTTTGAGTTATTAATTAACATTTTTGTGTTTTAATGAATTGGCTAAGGGGCCAATTATGAGAAAAAATGAAATAAACTTTTTTGTGATTGTTCATAAAGAACTGTATTCATTTATATAAAATAAAAAACAATCAAAAATTTATTTTAAAAGATCCTAATGTATATATTTGGACATTTAAAAATTTGATATGTGTCAGTATTTTTAAAGAAATATAGTGAAAGTGTATAGCAAGAGTGACACTGTGATCTGCTGACTCGGGTAATTCTAGCTTTTGCGTTTGCCTATGTAGTTACAACATACAAATGCCGGTAATCGGTGCGTAAGGTGGAGGTAATGCGTGCGCAATAGCTAGAACAATCGATAAGGCCTTTTGTATGTATACACATGACGTGGAATACCACTCACGTTAGTTTAGGCTCGGGTACTTGCAGAGAGACAGGAATCGAACCCTGGTACCCGCCGTGTGGTCCGACCGACCCACCCGGCCGATGGATGGCGAATGAATTCAGCAAAGAGACTGGCTCAGTTCGAATACCCGCCACCAGCAGCGACCATCCACCCCCGCACCCCTTGCACCCCTTCTGCACTCCATCACCATTGTATAGGGGTATATATATACACACGCGAATGAAAATAGCTGGTAAACGTCAAGAGAGTCAAATTTAATTATAACAGGTAAATAGGAAAGATAATTTGTGAAATGTAAAATTAAATTTCATTATGTGTGAAATGAATTATAGTAGATGTAGTCAAGAAAGAAACAAGCATTATTCTTTATGGATAAAATTTTAAGAAAATCATAAGAGGTTGTCATCTATTAGACCAAAGATGGAATGGATTGTTTTTAATTATGTGTCAGAAGGGTTGTTTTTACCCTCTTAAAAATTAAACCCGAGTGCCAAAATTTGCAAACCGGGCCAATTGGCTACACTATGAGATAATTTCAGAAAAAGAGAAACTCATCTCGTTTTAAGTTGACTTCGGTTTTATACTAAATTTAAAGTAAATTTTTAATAATTTTTAAATTCGAAGTTATTTTGCTTCCTTATAAATTTACTTATATCTCTTAAGGTAGTTCTTTCGCGACAATCCTCACAAAAAGTATTAGACTCGTAACCACTCTATACATATTTACGGTGCTAAAATTTTAGGTTATGTTTTTTGGTGACTGTTCTTCTTACACTACTATATCCGCTTTATGAATGGATCGTTTCCAAGCGATTGTTCTTATATCCCCTCCACTAAAAATAATCACCCAACAATGTTTTTTTTTAATTTTTTTTTGTCAAAACTACGAGGTAAATAATTTCAATTATTTTTTAAATTACTCCGAATATATTTTCTAACAAATATTAGTTTTTCATCAAGATGGTGAAAGTTCTTCAATGAAAAAAAATAAAATAATGATCATTTTCCCACCCTTTCCCAATCTACCATATGGAAAAATTTCATTTTTAATTGCAATTATTTCATGTTTGGTGTGGTAAATCGTCTTCAAATTTTAACAGTGTGTTTTAATGACTTATATTCCAAGTTTCGAAGACTTCTTGAATTTTTGCATTTGTGAAAGAACTACATTAAGATAATATTTTTTGAATTTTCTAATAATTTTCCTAGGGGATAGGCTATTCTGAAATTAAAGAACAATTGTTGAGAATCAAACACAATCTCAACATCAATCATTATCTGATAGCTGAAGTATTAAAAATACAATCACAGAACGTATTGGGCCGTCCATAAATTACGACACACGAATTTCAAGATTTTTAGACCCCCCTCCCCTGTGTCACATTCTGTCACATTTTCATTGAGCCCCCTTATATTGTGACGTCACGCACTTGCTTGCTTACAATTTTTTGTCTACATTTATTTTACCAACATTTTCAGGTTGGAATAATAATAATAACTTGAAATCTAAAAAATGTATTTGAAAATTTTTAATTTGACTTTTGTGATATCACACTTTTTAAGATCCCCTGGCCCCACTGTCCCATTTTGTCACAAATCTTAGATGCCTCCTCCCACCTTACTATGTGACGTAATTTATCGACGGCTTCTATTGGAGTTTAATAAAGATTGAAAGATTTGTTGATGTTCTATTTGTGAGAATTTAGCTGTTTTGTTTACTGCCAAGAATTCGCGTCGAAGATAGTTCCTTGTTTAAAAATTTGGTCGTAGATAGTAAGTACCTGTTTAAAGCTTGGGTCGAGGGGTTTAAATGGGGAGATGTCGATCTATTTCGAGGCATATTTTTGGTATCCCAGATCAGACATCAGATCTCACGACCTGGAGGAATCTAAGGATAGAACGGCCTTTCTTGATCGATTCTACAGGATATAATTTGTCAGAGATTGGAATGAACTCTCTGTGATTAAGAGAGTTAAGCACTCCGAAAACATTTGTTATCATGTTAGATACTGCCTCTTGTTTCACTAGTAATCTATATAGCAATGCAATGAAAACTTTTGGAATTAAATGTGAGATTCAATACCAAGTAAAGAAAATTTGTGTATAGTTTAAATTTAAACCATTTGGAGAACGTTGGAATGTGTTTTCTCAACCTCCTTGGTTTACTTATTTAATTTACTTCAGCCCGCCGTTCGGCTGGAATGTTAATTTTACTTTGTGGATAATGCGTGTTTAAAAATGATAATAAAATCTTTTTCAGTTTATATTAGGTAGTAATATGAAAAAAACTGATTAGATTTTGGTTCATCTTTTTTTTTTAATGATATTGATGTGAGGAGATACACCAGAAGGTCCATCCCCTAAAGACCTGTATGGGCTGGCCCCTCTATCGTGAAAAGAACAGAGTAGTAGGATCACGAGCCAAAGCTCAGAAAGTTAGATACAATCCAATATCCAATTTACTAAGTTTATAGGGGCTTCGAGCAGAAAAAATGTCTGGGTATAGCCGGGAATCGAGCCCGAGAGTTGCCAGCCAGACATGCTGACCATTACACCAGGGAGGCCGACTATGTGCCGACTCTATGCTAAGTTTCATTTTTCTAATTCAAACCCTTGGTTGTCAAAAAATAGTCACATTAATTCAATTTATAGAGAACAAGTCTTTCACTTTGTCGTTCATTTTTTTTTACTTCTCCTAATCCAAGAGAAAAAGTTAGCACTCTGTGGCGCCAGGGAATTTATTCGACCTAAACAGGGATCCGGTATTCTGAAACTTACGATTCTTTATCTTCGAAGTTGCTCGCTTTGCTTAATAGTATTCTATTTTGGCAGAGGAAGAAGTTGGAAATCTACGATAGATATATACGAGTATTTATCGAGGGAGAGATAGAGAATATTTTCTTATTTAAATTCGCCAAATAGAACAAAATAATTTTATTCTTATAGTAACAATAATTTGGCAAATATGATTCCATTTGCTTTTCCCATTTTTCTTTTTCTTTTTTTGGTTTTATTAATATTAAATGTTTCTTTTGACCCACTTTTAGAAAAAAGAATTAAGATCGGAAAATAAGTAATAATAAAAAGAAAACGAATAAAATTCTCCAGGGTATTAAATAAATGTTAGACATATTAGGAAACCATTTCATTCAAATTTATGTTTTATTACTTTCGTTCTTATATAATATTCATATATATTTTAAGAAATTTTATTTCCTACGCGTATATATCCAGTTGAATCTGATTTATAGGATAATACGATTGGGTTTAATTTTCTTTTACATATTTCATCGTAAAATGCACACAGAATTTCTACAATGGTTCAGGTTCAAAAAATTTAAACCCAATTTTTATGATGCAATTCTTCATTTGAATCTTATTTTTTAATGATAACCCCTTTTTCATAATGCAAAGTTAATATTTTGACAAACATATTATAGCCTCTAGTGACGATAGAAGTTTGAAAAACGGTATCTTTTTTAAAAATTAAAAACTCACTTGATTTTTTTTATCAATAATATTTGTATTTAATTTAGCAAAAGTGGAAATCATGAAATTCTTTTTAAAATAGGCATATAAAAACAATTTTAAATTCTCTATAAAAACGGAAAAATATTTTCAAGCTACTGTAAATTTTTTTTATAATAGTAAAAAAAATTTCATCAGAATGCACGACGCGTCGTTTGGATACCTATTTTTGCAGTCGTTTTCAAGTCCATCAATGATAGACTTCTTCCATCACACTTGAAAATAATTTCACTAATAAGTGTTAAAACGTCGTGCATAATGACGAAATTTTCTTAATAGAAATGATTTTGTTTTGCCGAGAGAAACAGAGTTGTTGATTCATAAAGATAAATCACTGAGGATGTCTTCTGTTGATCCAAATATTCATTTACTATATATATATATATAAAGATACCTGTGGCGTGAGGTTTATGGATGCTGTGGATGCGGCGCATCCCTAAAATTTCAAACATTTACAGTGTTTTTATAAATATAGATGAAGGTCGACTTCAAAATTTCAGGAGAATCTTTAAATTTTTAAATCATACACTATTATACCTTATTTCAAATATTTCTATAGAAAACATTTTTTTCTTTTGAAAAGTATATTGATTCTCGAAATGAAATAAAATTGTTGCATAGTTTCAAGGGGCAATTAAAATGAATGATTTTGCGAAAAGAGTGCACATAGAAGGTTTGAAGTCTCAGCCTGGAATATCTTCCAGTTCAAGCTTGTCTGAGAAACGTCCTGACGAGTTTTAGTCGAATTAAAATTGTTCTCGCAGAGGTACTATTAAAATAATGCATAAAAGGAATAAATAAAGATGATTCGGGAATCTCTGGACTAATCCATTTCTAAGAACGCTCAATATAAGATCGGAAATAACTATATAGACAATTCATAGCTTGCTTATAGCAATAGAATTAGGAGAAATTTAAGATTTTCTTATAGGACAGTCTGATTCATTGTGGAAGATGATCGATTTTCATTTCAGGGACTGTGGAGTTTAAGTAAAAAGATTTAATTTCTGACTCCTACTCTCACTCACACAAAGCAGTTTGGGGCGAAGGTCCCAAAATATATTAAAAAAATCTAATGTTAAATTTGAAAAATAACGAAAATGATGCCGTATTCGATGAAATTTGCAAAAAAGAGCGAAGATTAAAATAAAATTTCAAAAAATGAAGGGTACTTTTTTAGACAGCATACCCTGGTTGAAAAGTTACCAACCGCCACTGATAGGTACATGTATATAATGTTTATTTGCACCAAGAAGAGAACAACCTCATTAATTTCACTTAATAAAATTTTATCATTATAAATGGTGGTTTTAGGCGAAATTTCTTTTCCGATAAACAACTTAACCATCAAAGTATCAAATGTGAAATTATTAAAATAAAAAATTAAATATTTTTAGTTTTATTTTATTTATTTATTTATTTTTGAAAAATATGTAAAACCCTTTTCAATCATTTAAGTGGATTTATGGATGGAAAGGATATTTGCCCCTCGTGTCTGTCATAGATGTCAATAATGGGAGCAAGTTTTGCCTGCAGTGCGGCCCCGTCGATCTATCAATTCAGCCCATCTGATCTTTTCGTATCCTCTTTGTTCCCTCCGGCTCACCAGATTCATTGCTTCTCTTTGCGTGACGCCCTTTCTCTGGGGAATTGCCAAAAAGGGTTACATCAAATTTTTGCCTCGTCTTTGTACTATTTCTCTCAAACTATTTTAAAATGACAAAAACGTTACTTCTTACCCTAAAAAAAACTTTTCTAATAGTTTTAAGATTCTTTCACGACAATCCACACAAAAAGTTTTAGCCTAGTAACCACTATATACATTTGAACGTTCTAAAATTTTAGGTTATGTTTTTTTAACGTGACTGCACTTTTCACACTACTATATCCTCTTTATGAATGGATCGTTTCCAAACCATTGATCTTGTATCCCCTCCACTAAAAATAATGAAACCTTCAAAACCCGAGTGCATAAACACCTTCGTCTACACCCTCTCAATTAATCAACTTTCCCTTCTCTTCGGTAATGCAAGGGTCTTTCGAGATCCATAGGGGCTGCATCTTTACTGGTGCACCCCTTCTTGCATTCGATTGCCTAAAAAAAAAAAATAATAATCGCCCAAATATGTTTTTTTTTTTTATTCTTTATCAAAACTACAAGGTAAATAATTTCAATTTTTATTTTTAAGTTACTCCCAATATATTAATCCAACAAATATTAGTTTTTCATCAAGATGATGAAAGTTCTTCAATGAAAAAAAATAAAATAATGATCATTTTTCCACCCTTTCCCAATCTACCATATGTAAAAAATTTCATTTTTAATTGCAATTATTTCATATTTGGTGTGGTAAATCGTCTTCAAATTTTAACAGTGTGTCTATTATGCTTTTAATGACTTTGATGCGTACAACGCTTACTTGATGTATTGTTAATCGTTTTATTGTTTATATTTATATGTTTGTTGATGTTATTGTAAATAAATGTTTTGAATAAGATTACGAGTATTAATTAATATGATCGTAATATGGGCGCCCGAACAATGTGAAAATGATAAGAAAACCTAGTAGATCACTAGCGAAGAGGAATAAGAAAAATGATTTTGCGAATATGGAAATAACGAGGGGGAGATATCGAAGATCAAGGATCATATAAAAAAAGGTGAGCATAGAGTAATGGATTTGGGAGAGGAGGTGAATAAATTAAAAAATGAATTCGAAAAAATAATAAAAAAATTAAAAGATGATTTGGAAGTGAAAAAAAACAAGAGGATAGAGTTGGAAGAAATAATAAAAAGGAAGGAAAATTCGGAAAAGGGAAGTGATTTCGAGATTAATAGGAATATTCAATTAGCAGACGTGGGAAAATTCCTTCCGGTGTTTAGAGTTCCCAGAGGAAGATCCGAAGTCATTTTTAAAAAAGGTCGAGTATACTCTTATTCCAAGTTTCGAAGACTTCTTGAATTTTTGAATTTGTGAAGGAACTACATTAAATAAATGTTAAATTTTAGTAATTAATTTTAAATAATTGGGCAGTGTAAGTTTAAATAATTTCTATGACTTAGCCTGCAAATTCTGCAGTTCGATAAATCATTTCATTATTATTTTTTCATTGAAAAGGAAAAATGAAATTTAGGATACGTCATTCAATGAAAAAATAATAATAATGAAATGATTTATCGAACTGCAGAATTTGCAGGCTGTCATAGAAATTATTTAAACTTACGCAGTCCAATTATTTAAAATTAATTACAAAAGTGAACGAAGTTCGATTTAGTTATAAAAAATTATTTGCACTAATATAAAAAATATACTAAGATGTTGAATTTGAAAATGGGTAATATTTTCAATATTTCTTAACCTTTTTAAGGCCGCGACCCAAATTTGAGAAATATGTATATGTTCTGTCGCGACCCCCCCCCCCGCAAAAAAGATAAAATTTTTTAATTACCTTTTTTAGACCATATTTAAGCAATTTTCTTTAATTTTACAATCATGACCTTTTTTTAACTCATAATTGTTTTTTTTTAATTAAGATAAACAAAGGGATACTTTTCGGCCCAAGAAAAATTTAATTCAAAAGTACGGGTTTTCATATTTTCATTTTTAATAGTATTGAATAAATCAAAATATATTTTTAAATTTATTGAATATAAATATAGTGGGTAAAATATTTGGATAACGACACTACGCGACCCAAAGAATATGCTTTATGACCCAAAATTTGGTCGCGACGCATAGGTTAAGAACCATTCTTTTACATGTCCCATAATAGTATACTCGTATTGTATGTCAAGGGCGTAAATTAAGGAATATCCGACAAGCAGGAGTTGTGGCCTGAGCTGAGAGCTTTTTTTATGATAATGATGAGAGAAGGAGTTACACCAAAAAGGTGCAACCCCTAAAGGCCTGGGTTTGCCCCTCCATCGTGAAAAGAAGAAGGAAGAATTTTATGGGTTGGGCGGGGGTCGAAGGTATCTGTGGATACGGGTCTTAAATAGCTGAAGGTTATAAGTCGCGGGAAAGATGGTGGCAGGGAGCGAGTTCCTGTCTCTGGAGGTCATAGGGATAAAAGAGTTGGCGAAAGCGCTTGTTCGACTTTTAACCAACTTGACAGTGAAGGGGTGCTGAGCGTTTGAAAACCGCGTGTTTCTCGTAAAGAGGGCATTAGGGAGGGGGGGATAATTGATTTCAGCTCGACTGAAAAGACATCGTGATAATATCTGTAGTACAGGGAAAGGGCAGAAACGGTTCTTCGGTGACCCAGGAAGTCGAGTGAGTTGGTTAGAGCCGGGTCTACTATTAGTTTAATTGCTCGCTTCTGAATTGCATCCAGTGTAGCAAGAGAATGCTTGGAGGCACCCCTCCACAGGTGAGAGCCATATTCGAGACAGAGACGAATTTGAGCCTTATACAGTATAAGAAGTTGACTGGGAGTATAATAGCGTCTAGACCTAAATAGGAGATCAAGCTTGCGCGCTGCAGCTTTAGCAGTGGTTGAGATATGGTCATTCCATTAAAGGTCAGACCCTAGAGTTACGCCTAGCATTGAAATTTTATCCCTGAATTCTAGTGAGTTTGAGTCGAATGATATGTTTTGGGAGGTTTCTGTCGACGAGCCTAGAAATAAGGCAACACTGAGTTTTCCCTGCATTGAAGGGTCCATTCACCTGAGAACGAGTGTGATTGAAACGCACGAGCCTTAAGGCGAGTGCAGTGATTCTCACGAATAATCAGATGAATGTAATATAAGCCAAAGTGAATTTCATAACCTTGATTGTTGGGTGTTCTTCACTACACCCATGCCATACATTATATTTTTGTAATACCAACTGAGAAAGAAGGATTTGAGAGACAAAAATCATAGATTTTTTAGTAAGATCTGGAGGTGTAACTGTTATTTATAACGTTTGATCAATATCTTAGGCGCTGAAAACTTCAATATAAATAATATCTACTTAATGACGACAATACATTTTACCTACTATAAAAATCACTTATGTTTGCCTGGCTTATGTATTATAAAAAATTAAAAATTATTGATGAAATAAACTAGGTCAAATTTGATTTTTTTTCTCTTAATTATTGAACACTTCATTGACTGTAGTTATAAATATTTATCCATCATTTCTTCCAAAATAATTTTATACATGTATCTTATCTAGAACTTAAATCAAAATACCTGTAAATTACAAGCTGTAATGAATAATGTCAAGGCCAAAAATGGACTGGATACTATCTTACGAATTAATTTGCAATCTATTTCAAATGCTTTTTCTCTCGCTTTTTTTTCTGTAATGTAGCTAATTTACACTCACTTTGAATCAGCAATATTTTCATTGATAATAATCTTAGAAAATGATTACACGCAATCGGTTGATGTATTTAAACCGAAAGTCATCATATATTTAGACCATGTATTAAAAAAATGAAAAAAAAAAATGTTTAGCGAAAAGATTTCATCAGCTTTTATAAAGAGTGAGATTTTTGTATAATAAGTGCATAATTGTAGTTTTTAATTTTTATTATAAAAATTAATTTAATATCTTAAGCACTTAAGCCCTTTTAGAATGCAAATTGGTAGCAATATAATTTCGAAGCGATAAACCTAGAATATCAAGATACCTTTTCGATTACATTTTAAGAAATATTTAAGACAAATACCAAATTACAAATATATAAAAAAAATGTACTGCCAATCTAATATACTAAACCGAAAAGATTGTTAACACTAAAATATATCCAAACTCAAAAGTAAATACTGTGGTGGTTTGTTCATAAAGTAAGACGGCTAGATATCTTTGACTCATAATCACATAATAATTAGTGTTTTACTAAATCATTATTTTATTTATAACTAGCAAAAATATATACGGGGTCGGCGCTCGAAGTGTTACCATCTACCGTGAAAAGATTTTAAACGATGCTTTGTTACCTTGGGCACGTAGTAGAAATCATTGGACGTTTCAACAACGACTCGGCACCATCCCATTAAGGGCCGGTTGTATGTCGCAAAGCAAATGCTTTTTACCACTAACAAACGGTAGATGGTAGATGGAGCCACTAGGATGGCCAATCAGATGACAGGCACTTTCAGTTCACTTTCAGTGCCTGTCATCTGATTGGCCATCCCAGTGGCTCCATTTACCATCTACCGTGTGTTATTAGTAAAAAGCATTTACTTTGCGACATACAACGGGCCCTAAGTCCGTGAAACCCAAAGTTTTTTACAAAAAAAAGTTCCCAGCCTCATTTCTTCACAACAATATTCCCCGGAATTAAACCCAATGGATTTTTCCATATGGTCCACACATAAGGCCAGAGTATCAACTAAAAAATATCAGACGGTCAAAAAAAAAAAATTGACAAAATTACAGCATTTTTAATTGATTATACTTCGAGCGCCGACCTCTGTATATTATCAGCTGCGAAGCCCGCCTTTTGAATACTTAAATTTTTAGTTTCAGCTTGACAATTCTGAGAGGGTAGGGAGTCATACGCAGCATTATATTCACTAGAATATCGCCCCCTTAGAAAGGAAACTATACTTATCCAGTAATGTAATAAAATATATACCCTGTGGGTGTGATTTCTTTGGTAATTACCTATTTAAGTAATATTATTCAAAGTTCATTATGCCAAAAGTAGCAGAGTTAGATTTAATTGAAAAAAATACTTTAGAGCTCCCTCCAATTAATTCACATATAACCCTTCTGACAAATCAGATAAATTATACAAAACATCTCGGATTAATTATAGAACACTCTCAGTGATCCATGCCAGATTTATTCAATTATGAAGTGGGAAGAGAACCTCCACATGCACATTTGACTGTCCAACATTTTAAAATATCATGTATTCAAAAAAAATTTCTGGGAGAATAAGGGAGGGCCTTAATTTTTATAAAATTATTATTCGTATTAATTAATATTTGATATTAAAGAAAGGCAATTTTATATTAGAATTTCGTAGATTTGTACTTAAATTTAGTGCCAGCTAGACAATTTCGAAAGGGGGAGGGGGGTCCTATTCCGCATTATATTCCCTAGAATATTGACCGTTTAGAAACGAAATGATAAAAGTAGGTACTTATCCAATAAATTCAAATTCGATTAATATTTATTGCACCGTTAATGTAAATGATTGATATAACTTGTTAAGAATAAATTGACAAGTTAACGATAAATCTGTCGTCATATAATTTTGATGATCTTTTAAAAAGTAATCAAAGTTAATAATGATAAAAAATTATTTAGTAAATATTTTTATATATTATATAGCATACAATAAAGCCAGATTTAATCATTTATTGACATACTTAAAGTTTACCCCGTTCAGGCACTTTATATTATAAAATCTCCATCTGAGAATTAAAGGGCTTTCGAGGGTCAAAGGTTTTTGGCCACAGTTGGGGTCAGACATGAGACCAGACTACATCAAACTTTCAAAAAGGGGAAGGTGAAAAGGTCTTTTATAGGGGGAACAAGAAACGTGCGTCACAAAACCACCCTTGCACCAACCCTGACCCCATGCTCAACCCACATCCAACCTCTCATCTTGCCACCCTTTGGCGTCTCGCCCGAGAAAATAACCTTCTTCAATCAATCACTCATCGAAAATAAATGAAAAGAGGTCGTCACTATATAAGCATCTATGATTTACGCCTTAAAGGGAAAATAGCTTTTCATCTCATCTTCTACCTCATTTTGAGCGAATGAGGAGCATAAATTCTCCCGATAAAATCAACGCCCGTGGAATAATCTAAAGTTTTATATTCTTTTAAAGTTTTCTCCTTAATATATATATAAAAAATCATTTTAATATTAAATTAAATTATTATAATTCTTTAAGAAGTTGATATTCTTCTTTTTATTCATTTAGACATTTAATAAAACTAGTTAAGAAAGTGCGTCAGATTTTTAGGGTTCAGTACAACAGTAGAATGAAATCCTATGAGTGACCCGAGGGGTAAACCGCGATTGGAATTAGGTGTACACCGTCTTTGGAATTATTTGGAATAACTTTGGAATTCATTAGATAATCTATTGTCATCTATTATCTTCTACTTGGAACAGAAAGTGGAAGTGGAAGTAGGTGTACACAATTTTAGGTCGCGGTTCACCATCGGAGGGTCCATACAATGTCTGTCTGTCTGTCCCTCCATCTTCAGAGCATTGTAGCTCATAAAATAAATAAGGTACAGATTTGAAATTCCTAAGTTATATATGTAGGTATTTATTTTCCCTGATAATTTTTTAGAGCAGGGCTGTCCAACTCGCGGCCCGCGGGCCGTATGCAGCAATGAATGCGGCCCGACATAAATTTATAAATTTCCTTAAAGCTTTGACATTTTTATGTTACTGGAAAAGAAAGATATCTGATAATTTTTTTTGTTTTTTCTAAAATAAGAAGAAATTGGAAAATCTTCCCAAAATTTTTCGAAGAATAAAATCAATTTTGAATGTTAAAAATATATCAAGATTTAAAAATAATCATTTTAGCATATTTTGAACCATTTTTACTATAGATTTAAATATTTAAACTGCAAACATTCTGATTGAATGTATGGAACTGCAATCTGACATTGAACTGAAACAAATATTTAATAATGTCTCTTTATTAAAATTTTATAAAAATTATCTACCCATAAACAAATATCCTTTCTAGATTCTTAATATTTATTCACTTTAGAAATATGAATTTACATAATATACCTGAAGCTATTTTCGAGAATAAAATTCACTAAAAAATAAATTATAAGCTCAACTATCATGTAGGTAACTAAAATAACGAAGTTTCGAATAATTAAAAATTATACTACGTCTCATATTTCCATTTTTTTTAAATATTTATTATTTAATTAATTAAGACTTTTTGAAGTGGTATTTAATTTAAAAACATAATCCTGAAGCAAAAAACTCAAAGATTATTGTGCTATGACTTTTTTGCTTCTTTGTCATAGTGGATATCATTATTCTACATTATCAACTTTTTTTTATTAACAAATTTCAATGGAATTAGTAAATTTTATATGCGGCCCGAGGACTTTGTTTTTCCTTTAAATTGGGCCCGTGTAAGCCAAAAGGTTAGACACCCCTGTTTTAGAGGATCAGATAATTTTTCATAAAAAAAAATAAAAAAATTTAAGCCATGAACTGTGAAGTTTCCCTGTAAATAAATATCTCATTAAATAGACTTACACTAAATTTTATTCATTTTCACACATTTTAATGTGCCTATTTTCAACCAATTTTTGTACCTGGCCAAGCTTAGAAATAAATTAAATTAAAATTAGGAAAAATTATACGAATTTGAATATTCTCTTCTTATCAAGCACAAATGCAAACAAATTTGAAATCTTAGGTATTTTGAAAGATTTGATGTATGGAGATTATGGACCCCATAGTGTAAGATCCCGACTCGTACCGGGCCGGTATATATAGTTAACAGATTACATACCTTACTGGAACTGTGTTGATTCTTTTTTGGAATGCTTCTTCCGAACCAACAACAACATTTTCCATACATATCTAAAATTTCATAAAAATTCCGCTTAATAACATATTAATATTCTCTTTATTCCCTTTAGTTATTTTATTGTGTTAGAAGTTACTTTTAGTTACCTTTGACAAAGATACCTATAGGTACACTTTTAATCCCCAGGCAGGTGTTACCAGTATGCCAACATGTTTATTCCATCTGCGTCCTGATTAAACTACACCAACAATCGATTTTCGTATTACTTACTCCCCAAAACAATTCTATAATGAAAATTTATAGTTGAAGTTGTTTCTTTCTTAATTCGAACACTTGGAAGATACAATTTTTACTAAATATGATAAGCCAAGACCACTTTCTTTCCGGCACAGCTGATAATCTTCTTATCAGTGGGAAATGAGAAGAATATATATATAATAGTATGGTTCGATTGAAGTTAGGGAATATCACTGATCTTGAGATGATAAAGGATAACAGATGAATAGATAAGGAAAATTGAAAAAATAAAACGGAAAAAGTAAGTTTTGCAATTTCTTGCATCCTTATCATTAAAAACAAGTTAAAAATCCATTAATTAACCTTAATTTAGTAATTATCTATTGAAAATTTTTATTTTAATATTAAATGCTCAGCAGTTTTTTTTTATTATTTAAGTTTAAAAATATTTAAAACATATTCAGACATATTTTATTCTCTCTATCTATCTCGGTGTCTATCTTGTGTTTCTGTGTATTTAGATTTTGATACCCGTTATTATATACCATATAACAGAAAATCGTAAAAAAGTTAGCTCTAATGTTGAATTATTTGTATTTTTAAAACAAATATATGATTAAATTTTAAGCTTTCGAGCTTTTGAATGTCCAATAAATGATCAGAAATTTAGAGCAAAAATTTGTAATATGTTGCACTTCTATGTCAAGTTTCGACATCAAAATTATTTTTTGCTTATTATAGTGTTTTGAAATGATTGAAATATGGTGGTGGATTTTTTTCTGTCTATCTCTGTATTTATCATAGTAAATTCATTCCGGGGTTTAAATGTTTGTATTTCTAAAATAAAGAAGTAATTAGGCTTTCTAGCCGTAGATTTTCCGAAATAAAAATTAGAAATATCGAAATTTTAAATCTCTAGGGATCTTTTTAATTGTTGTAGTTAAGCTGAAATCATCTCTGACAAAAAATTGGTAAAATATATATAGGGGGAGGGGGGTACAAGGGCATTTGCAGGAAGGAGGGGACAGGAGGGCTCTACCCCCTCTGACTTTCAAGCTCTGATTTTTTTGAAATGTTTTAAGTGGATAAATTTTGTTTTTATCTTAGCTTGTAAGATATACAATCTATTTATTTTCTTTTGTATTAAATATATTAGAAACACAATTAGAGATTTATTCACTGAACTTTAACTTTATTAAATATATAGGTATATATATATATGAGGACGCCCATGGGAGCGTGTCTAGTCTTAAAAATGTATTTCTTAGGATTAATTTTTATAAGTAGAAAGATCGAAATAGTTTATGATTTATTTAATATTGGATTATAAAATTAAGCATAAAGGTATAAATCCTTCAAGTTTACTAACTACCATATAATTTTAAATAAGAATGTTAGACATATTATATTTTTAAGAAAAAATAAAATAAAATATACAATTTAATTGAAAGTAATGGAAGGCAGCCCAGGGGTGCTGAGGAAAGAAAAAATTAGCACATATCAAAAAAGGTGTAATTTATTGGAATTCTTCCTCCTTTCCTTTCAAACCGAGGTTTCGGAGGATTCTCCTCTCGTTCTTCAGGGTTTCAAGTGATCAATGAAGGAAACAAATAAAATGCTTTCTTCCTCTCTCCACAGCAGTGTTTAAAACTTTTTCTTCCTTAGCAGAAGCATAGAAAAACATTTTTTCTTTCTTTTCTTAATTAAGATCCAATCATCAGTCAGAGAAAACATGATGGGCTCACCCCCGAAATATATCGAATTCAAAACTCAATTTTGTTTTATTTCTTTTTTTGTGAAACCTACCTCGCATCTCGCTTAAGTTTTATTATTATATTAAAATGTTTAACCTAGAACCAACACCTAACTCCTTAAAAGTTATGTACTAATTGTTTGGTTGGTTTTTGAAAATACACCACTGTGAAAAATAGAATTAAATTTAATTTAATCACGAGATATTTCGACAAATTGAAATATTTTTTATACAATCATTTCATTAAAATATCTCACTCTCCTTTCCATTCTCTCTCTCTCTCTCTCTCTCTGTTCATTTTATTTCATTTAATTTTTTGAATTGCATTTGAATATATCGTTTTAAATATTTATTTATTAATCTCTTGTAATGGAAAATTAATTATCCATTTGTTGTTTTTCTATTAACTCTATGGCGTGATTGGGGACATAATGTTTTTCAATAAAAAACATTCATAAATTGTGTGATTTTATAAGTGAATCGATTTTCCATCTGACAAATGTATCAATATTAATAAATATGAATGATATGTGAATTACATTTAGAAAATATCTGTACAGATTGGAAATTATATTATCATTGTTATTATAAAATAAAACAATGGGGTTTAAATTTTAGAATTGATTAGCTGCAAGGCTGGACACCCAGCCCTCGAACCCCACCCTCACCCCCCACTCCCACCCACCACATCTCCCGACACCCACCCACCACTCCACCACATCTCCCACCACACATCTCCCACCACCACCAATTTACATTTTTCACCCCTCCCTTTTTGAGTACTTTTTTGGGGAAATTTTTTTAAACAAAAGTTGTCAGAAATCACATCGCCTACAACTTTATTTATCATAAAATTTGCCGTAGGGTTAATAGTTTAGGAGTTATTTGATAATTTTCATACGTGCGCCCCACTAAACCCCCTTCTGGGTTCAAAATATCAAAACGTTATATAGCTAAAAACGTAAGTTAGAAGACATCTGATGTAAATATGAAATTTTATAATAATCCCTTCAGCCGTTTTTACGGTAATCGTGAGCAACTTTTCGGAAACCACTGAAACAGACAGACATACAGACAGAAATTTTGTTGAGGGTGTTTTCGTTCATAATTTTGCTTGAAACGTGTGCAACCAAAATTTGGCGTGATTTGAAGCAATGTACAGACAAAACCTTAATTTTATATATATAGATTATGATGACCAAAAGTTTATAGGCGTGATTTTAGGAGTTTAAACATGTTTTTTATAAGTAATATAATTAATTTTTTTTTTTATTATTATTTGGAGAGTTAAGGCACATTAGCTCTAAAGTTTATTAGCACCATCTATTTTTTCTTTTAGGCCAAATCAACATCAAATCAGGCAAGCCTAGAGTCAGGGTAGATAGTTAGGACACCAAACCCCTGCTCTGGACATTAGGATTATTTTTTAAATGTTTGCTTACATGTGTTAATCATCCAAGTCTCTTACCTCTAAGCTAAGCTATTGATGTGTGACTTTGGCCATACATGTTTTTATGCACTAGACATTTTCCGCCATACTAAATCGCCGAGGTGAAATCAGGGAAGTATTTAATGCATCTTGACCAATTCCGTTTTACCTTTATCAACGTATCTCCTAGAGACAGACAATTTTGTACAATAAATTTCTGCATTGAGTGGTCAATTTAAATGTTAAAAATTGTAACACCTTAGCTCATATAAGTGTTAGTAGTGATTTCTATAAAAATAATCACTTCCAAAGTTTCTCATATGGTCAAATATGCTTTCAAATTAAATGGATTTTAAATATTAAATAATTACCTAAGGTGTTTGTTTACTAAAAGTATCATTGCATTAAATCGAGTATGCATGATGTGTTTTAAGAAAAGTGTTCGTTAAGACAAAACAAGTTTTTATTTCACCAAAACTATAAATTATAATTGGTCGCCTTACAACATTAAGTCGTGAAATAATTAGTATTAATTAATAAAGTAAGACAAATAGCCCCCTTAAGGGGTTATATACACTCTACAGCATTTTCTCTATACTCTAACTGAGCCAAGTAGGGTGTTTCTGTCAATCTGTAGATATTCATATAGGCACATGTGTATTTTAGTTGCCTATCTTTAAAGGCGCCATTTGATGGTGAACAGACTTTTGATTAGAGTATATTCAATTAAACTTATGGCACTGGAACTCCTTTGGAAGGGGGTAGTCCCCACTTCAACTTTCTCATTAGAATATAGTACATTAGATCTAATTCTAGAATCATTTTCTAGTGATTGTTTTGTCATTCCAAAAAATGAAAACAACTCCTGAATTTGGTTAAAACAGTGTGAATTCTGATAAGAATATTTCATCAAAATATATAATCTAGATTATTCCAGCCAAAACTTTAAACAACTCAACCAAGATACCTTCAAATCTACGATTTTCTGATTAAAAATATTAATGAGTCGGCCAAATGTGAATCGAATATCATACCGAGAGTTTATACCTTATAACTCCCTAAATACTTGAGATATCAAATTAGTTTTTATTTCTCTTTGAAAAGAACGGAATGAGAGAATTCGATAATCTTATTTAATAATTTCGATTTAATGCGTCTCTAAACGCCAAAAGGTATAAAAATCACCTAAAAACGGCCAATTTGAAGCAATCTCATACAGACATTTTAAATCAAAATCAATTGAAAAATAATAATAATAATACTAAATAATTCTACTTAAAGTGAATACTTCCCACTCTGTCATAGAAAAAATAATTATTTTTTTTATTTTTCATCAAACGAAATTCGACCATTGGCAAAATAATCATTTGATTAAAATATTAATAAGATTTTTGATTTTGGAGAAACGAAATACATACAACTTATAAATTTTAAGTTTTTAGACTATTTAGTCTACGAGTAACATGCTCTGATAGACGGTTGTATTGACTCTAATTATGTAGAGTCCTATTATACTTTTTAGAAAGAATCCTAAATAAACACATAGCTGGTTCCCTAAGTGTACTAAGTTGAATTAAGCAAACATTTTTGGCCCCTCTCCTATAAACCCCTTAAAGATAGACAGCTAAACAAACGCCTATTAATTAAGACAAGCCAGAGATATTTATACCACCTAAACTTATGTTGAAATTTAGAAGAGGATTAGTTTGTATTATTCAAGAACTATAGTTAACAAGCCAGAAAAAAATATGTAATTCAATTTTGTGGCCATTTCATTTAGCTTAAAATCCTTCAGCGAGTTTAAAATTTGCCCACGCTTAATTAAAACTCCAAATAGTAACTGAGTTTTTTGCATAATGTGAATAAAGGCAAATGTTTAAATTATTATAATATAAATCGAAATTTCTTATATAATTTTGTTAGTTTTTATAATCTTTTTTTCGTTGGTTAGTATATAAATAAAGTTAGAAAAATAATAACCATTATTCTTGTTGACGCTTGTTGAATAAAACAACAGCTGTAGCCTACATGGGCCCACACATCTGGTGCACATACAATATATGTATATATTTATAGAATATAATATGTATACAAAAGGTCAGTATTATTTATGTCACCAACTGCACTGCATCACTCTGTGCCATTGAACAACAGCAACTGCAGTAATATGATCAGTTCAAGGCATAGAGATATAGCTGAGAAAAGATATGAATATGTGTATGTGTGTGTGTGTTGTCTCACGAGTGGGAGGATTGAATAGAATCTTTCGACTTCCCTTCCCGGCGAATGATGAGAAGAATATGAGCAAGGGATTAGAAGTTATATTCAATTTATTTCGCTTTTCAATTTTAAAATCTTAGGATAGAAATTGAGAGAAAAAAATGAAATTTTAAAAATAAATTACTAGATAGCTTTCACAACTTTCCACATTTTTTTGTGAAACCTACCTAATAATTTATTTTTAATTTTATTAAATATTTTTCATCTCGAACCTACATTATTCTCTCAGAACAAGTGAAAACTTTTTCAAACTTGTACGTTTTAAGAGAATTTTAGTTGAATGAGCTCAAATTGCCATTAGAAAATCACAAGATGTTCATCTATTACAGGGGTGTCCAACCTTTTAGCATATACGGGCCGCATTTGAAGAAAAATGAAATGCCTCGGGCCGCATATAAAATATATATTAAAAATTGAAAATCTGTCCTATTATTCTTCGAAAAATTTTGGGGAGATTTTTCAATTTCTTCTTATATTAGTATATATATATCAGATTGTATCAGATATGTTTTTCAGTAAGTACATAAACATTTTAATGTTTCAAGGAAGTTTATAATTTTATGTCGAGCTGCATTCATTTCAATGCTGGACCGCGGGTCGCGGGTTGGACACCCCAGATCTATTAGATACGAAATAGAATAGATTATTTTTAATTATATTTAAAAACAATCCGGATATGAAAAATGACAACCTCTTCTGATTTTCTTATAAATTTAAGTTATTTGACAATTTTTTGTCAGCAGACAATGTAGAAAGTTGATATATATATATAACTAAAGTTCGGTGTATTAAAACAAACTTATCTGCCAAATCTCAGCTCATTATCTCCAAATGTTCGATAAGGACCATCCATTAATTACATCTCGCAAATTTCAATGTTTTTCTGACCCCTCCTTCTCCCTATTATGATATGACAACTTTTGAAACTTTTAATTTAGAGAAACTTTTGATAAAAATCACATTATAATTATTATTATTTTATAACAGGAATACTATGGAATTGGATAAAATTAAAAACATATAGTTTTATTAAATGGGGCAGACGTTTCGTTAATTTATTTTGACTTCCTCAGTAGGCCATTTTATCATTCTTTGTCAAAAAACAATTTCACTATTGATCTCTGTATAAAATTTTTTTATAACAGAAATACTAGGGAATTGGATAAAATCAAAAACATAGAGTTTTATTAAATGGGCCAGACGTTTCGGCAATTTATTTTGACTTCCTCAGTGGCCCATTTTATCACTCTTTATCAAAAACAATTTCACTAGCGATCTCTGTATGAAAACCACAATTTTTTTTTTTTAATGTTCAAGAAAGGTTACTTCCTAGATTGTTGATCAATTTGAGCCAAAAAAATTAATGTTAAATAATGATATTTTGTCTTATAGTGAAATTGTTTTTTGGCACAGAGTGATAAAATGGGCCACTGAAGAAGTCAACATAAATTGAAATGTTTGGCCCATTTAATAAAAACTCTATTTTCAATTTTATCCAATACCCTACTATTCCTGTTACAAATTTACTATGGATCCAAATGATACAGCATTATTTTTTATTTTCAAAATTTTTTCAAATTTGTAACAAATTAAAATGAAACTTAAAATATTTTTTCTCATCACATTTACATTTCTTGTATTCTTAATATTGTTTTTATATTTTGAATGTGATGTCCCAAAAGTTTTAACTAACTACACTGTGTTGCATTTTATAGAACCTCTCACTCTCTTAAGTCTGACATAATTTATGATTGGCCCCTTATGTATAATTAGATTTTTCCTTATTTGCTGCATTTTCAACGAAGGAAGTTCAAAATTTTATCAATTTTTCGTTTTAAGGAGGTTCTTTCGCGACAATCCACACAAAAAGTTTTAGCCTAGTAACCACTCTATAAATGTGAGCTGAACAAAAATTTTAGGCTATTTTTTTGAACGTGACTTGTCCACTCACACTACGAAATCTCTATATAGATACACACATACTTGCCGGACCGTTTCCAAGCCAATGTGCTTATATCCCCTCCACTAAAAATAATCGCCCAAATAGTTTTTTTTGTTGTTTTTTTATCAAAACTACGTGGTAAATAATTTCAATTTTTTTTTGTAAGTTACTCCGAATATATGATTCTAACAAATATTAGATTTTCATCAAGATGGTGAAAGTCCTTCAATGAAAAAAAAAATAATGATCATATCCCCAGCCTTTCCTATCTACCCTATGTAAAAAATGTTATTTTTAATTGCAATTATTTCATGTTTGGTGTAGTAAATCGTCTTAAAATTTTAACCGTATGTGTATTATGCTTTTAATGACTTATATTCCAAGTTTCAAAAACTTCGTGAATTTTTGCATTTGCGAAAGAACTACCTTAAAAATAAAACATTTGCATCAGAACGAATTTTCTACAAAATTCTGTTTTGGAGTTTTTGTGAATTTCGAACTCAGAGAGATACACACAAACAGGCAGAAACAATTAATGAAAATGCTTTTGTTACGTTTTAGAATTTTAAATAAGATAATGCAAAAAAATGGTCCAACTAATTTAATACTCCGAACTCTATAACGATTGCTTGAGGAGTTGCTGTATGCTTACCTCTTATACCTCTATACATAAAGAATAGATTAAAAATACTAATTAGGATCGTTAACGAAACTAATAAAAAATAAATGCCCCACTTCAGATGAAATTTATACAATTTAAGAAAAAAAGAGAAACCTTAGGTTCCTATATATACTGCCAAATTAAAAAATAAAGTAGTTAAAAATTAGATGATTTTAAAATTTTCAAGAAAATACATTTTTGTAAATCACGAAAACAAGTATAATTCTAATTTTTCATTTGTATTTATTGTATAATTTAAATCAACACAGTAATGGTTCAATTACAAAATCTAGGTCGATATGTTATTAAAAGTATCTCAAAGTTGTTTTCAATTTTCTGTATTTTTTTTCATCTGAACTCTTCAAGAGAGCCTAAATCTAATCGGGCCAAATCTTTGTTTTAGAAATAAAAATATTTTAGAACCAACATGAGTTCCCTACTAGCTCGTGTATATCAGAATTCAGACCGACAGAAGGAACAAATTAAGTCTGAAAAATATTTTTTTCACGTTGGATTCATTTATAAAAACGAAAATTATGAATTAAATACCCTGACTCACGGTGAGCTGGTATCACCGAGCGTACAGATTAATATTTCTTTCATTTTCGTAACTTCCCATGAACGACTCTATTATTTAATCGATTTAATTCATTGTAATTTAAAATCCATTTTAAGCTAAAGAGTTTTTAATTATTTTGAAATTTAATTAAAATTAATTAAGCATTCCCGAGAAACCTTTTAAAATTATTTTGTGATAAACCTTGATTGATATACCTCTAGTACTGCAAAAAATAAAGCCCGGATTGCTAGCGATTGGCAGTAAATCCGCCACCGTGTTAACCATCATAATCTAAATCATTTTGAATCAGCGAAGCAATAAAAGGAATTAGTCAAGCATCAAATTAGATGTGCCCTCAACCCCCAATTCGGCCTCACCCTGTCACGCAAAGCCATTCGAAATGAGGGTTTATTTCATCCCACCCTCATATGCCACCCAGCCTACCACACAGTTTCACGCTTTGAAAAATTCTAAATTGCTGATCCGGAAATTGAATTCAATATGGGTAGGCACAAACAGACGATTCATTTCATTTATTGGAGAAAATCTATTGAGTCAGTTATTTGGGGGGGGGATTAAAAAAGTAGAACCTATTTCAACTATCTCAGAAGATGACAAAGAAGATCAGAACGAAATGTCAGATTTGTTGTGTACATATCTATAATACCGTATAAATCTAAATGGTTGTTTTTTTTTCGAAGGATTTCATTTATTTATTTTTTAAAATATAATTGGAAACCAGAGATTTTTTCGAATTGTTGAATTTTCTTTCGAAGACGTTAGTACTTCTCAGCACAGAGAATCAAATAAGTTAACTAATAAGATCTCTGCGATAACCATTGTAAATTTCATCTTTGTATGATCTAGGTATTATATAAGATTCAACACAATTGCAGCTAGATTTATGGATCATTATTTCTTAAAATAATTTAAAATTGCATAGTAAGTATATCCGGGTTAGCTTGTGATCATTTAAAATCACTTGTTCAGATTGATGCGACTAGTAACGCTATACCTATGTTATATACCTAGTAGAACCACAACAATCTTAATAGCATAATTACGGCATTATAAGAAGTTACCAAATGCTTTCTTAAAAAGGAAAATTTTTATTTTTTACAGCTTAAAATCTTATGCTGATGAATATTTTGGTTGAGATCATTATGGTTGTTGGTTTATGCTACATAAAGTTGAGTAATTAATAAAAATAGAAATTTTCTTATATATCGTTATCATTTAACGATCTTCACTCATTTTTCATAATCAATATGATTTGAGCATAGCTTGTTAATAGAAAGGTTTTTGCCCTTTTGGATTGTCATAATTTCTTCCAAACGATCGTCTATATATCTGAGTAGTTGCATCAAATTATGTTGTTTAACTGACTGGTCACAGGAATAAATGTCTGATGAATGATATATTTTGAATTATTTTTATTGAAGGAGACAATGAAAGAGTATAACTTCTGCTGGAAAAATTAATTTTTAATTTTTTCCAGCAGAAGACACTCTTTTTGTCTCCTTCAATTTATGAAAATTCTGCTGCTCTCGGCAAAAATAAACTTTCAATTTAATTATTTTTATATTAATTATCCACAACCACAAAAGTGCTTTTAATTAACTTCAAATGCAATGCCCTCAAAGGGTAAAAACAGGTAAGATTTATGAGGAGCTAAAAATTCACATTATCTGCTTTTAAGACAACTTAATTATTTTTAATGAAGGATAACCAAATATGACTGGGGAAGGCTGTAAGCTTAAAAGAAGCACATGGGGGCCCATTCATTCAAGTCCTAATCACGCTACCTGTCGTATAACTTGGTTTTGTTCTTATGGGAACTGTTGCTTTACAACATGCAATGATCGTATCTGAATACTTACATACTCATTAGATCTTCAAATCACTTCTTATCAATACCTAATTTCTTCTGTAATATGATGGAATTTCTCAATTCTAGTAGAAGAGGAGGATAGCAAATCGTAGAATCTTTTTCTAAGGCTTTCTAATGATTACTCTTCTATGATTAGAACTTATGTAATAAGCCAAACACGAAGAGTTCCTAGATAATGACACATTTAATAGCGGCGATACATAACTTTCAATAAGTACTTATAGGTACGATGGAATCTGATATTTCCAACACATCAAAAATCTTAGGGTATTTATATTATGATTCCTACCAAATAGATACTGTTTATATTAGATATTTAAAGTCAACAAATAAATATATTAAATCAGAAATTCGAGAGTCGGTAAAGTTTATCAAAGTCAATACATTCCTTAAGAGATACGATATATTACTGGATCTCAATTCTCTAATTTTGCTGTTTATTTTAAGTTATGAATCAATATACATTTAACGAAACCCTCTCTATTAATATATGATTAATTTAGATTTTAATGAAACGAATTATATCGTTATATAGTGATCATCTCATTTTTACTTGTTTTTAAATATTCATCCAGTAACTGATGTTTCTTAAGTCAATTTGAAATAATTTTTATTTTACTGTAGATATTTTGTATTATGTATATATTGTAGGTACTTAGGAAATTCAAGATAAAAGATATTCTGTAATATTTTCCAAATTTCAGACAAGCAATTTTTTAAAGGAAATTAATTTAATTGTATCTTCAGACGAAATTTTTTTATCTTTTTTAATGTACACTGCTTGAAATTGCATGTATGAAATATTAGACTGTAGGTCATTGCGACTGAAATGGTATTTTTAGATTTTGCAATTATCTTAGTTATATTATTATTATTTTTATTTTTATTTATTTATTTATTTGGCTCAGTTTACATACACAGTTTACATATATATTAATACATATTGAACATTAACAATATTTATCAATTAAAATTTGAATCAAAATTCAAATCATGAACACAACTATATGTGTTATATTAATGTATGATATTTCAAAAAGAGAAAATTAAGGTTTGGTTTGTCTAATTCGATCCAAAATATAAAAACTTTTTGATTATCAACTAATCACCAAAACGCCAGATATAGGTAGGTATATATATCTAGTAATTAGGTAGGTACAACCATCTAAAGTTAGAGGCAAAAATGTCCGCAATTCTGACTCTAAGGTTAAGATACGAAGATTAAGAGAAGGTAGTCGACCAGCCCTTATTTTCTGTTTTAGAAGAATCATACATTAGAAGATTCAGATATAATGGGTGAAAATATTAAACCCAATTTCAAGAAGAGTTCTTCAATGAAAAATTAGATTTTTTTAAATTTCTTAAATCTCCAAAATAAGAAATAAATAAGCACAAAAAAGGTAAAATAATTGATACAATATGTTGTTATAGATAATTTAATTTGAGTTTAAATAAATTCTTCTATCATTTAACTATAATTATGAGTTCTTTTGACTTGAGTAAGAAACTGAAATATAAAGGTGCGATTAACTATTTCAAATTACAGGTTTGAGAAATTTGTATCAAAATAAAAATATAAACTAGTATTTATTATATTGTATCTAATAAATATATTATTAATAATCAACAAAAATATTATTCTATTGACTAAATATTTTGAATCATTAGTTGACCTTAAAGAACTTAATTGATAACTTTTTCTTTTTTCTTATTAATGAATAATTAAGATAAATGATGTCATATCATAAAGGTCATAAAATTTCCAAATTATATAACTCTCTATTATATTATCTTTCTTTATTTGTTAATTTTTTTAGATCGGAAGAGAGACAGGGAAAGAGAATTATAGATAATAATATTAATATTCTTCTTACGCCTTTTAAAAATCAACACCTCGAACTCATAACATTTTCGTTACTGACGGAAACTTATTCTTCCATAAAAATTATATAAATAAATATTATAATTATGATAGAAACTATAGTGCTGTTTAATAAAGGTTAAGTAATAATATGACCTTTTTTTTTAACATCTTATTTAAGCCAAGAAGTGAAAATATCTCTCGAGAAGAGCTAAGCTTTACGTAAGGAGCAGTAATACACCCAAAAAATTATAGCCTGGAATCTTATACATTCGGGGAAATTTAATGTTGAAAATCACATCTTGAGGATAGTTTTAGATTCAGAGAAAAAATATAACGTCGAGCCTTGAATTCCAAGCATTCTCAACAAAGCAAGAAGGCAAAGCATGTGATTGGAGAGCCATGGGTTAAGATTATGCCAGGGAACGGCCAAAGGGAGTGTCTCAGACTTGACTATTGGTTGTCTGGAGGAGAAAGGCCCTTGAAGAGGCGTGGCGATCTGCGGAGGGACGAACAACTACAAGTGGCGCACGAAAATTTAGTCCGGGTTATTACAGCGAAAATACCAAATAATAAACCAAAAATAATACACACATGTGTGGGAATAATTTGAAAATGGCTGTACACTGACATATCTAGCCTTGAATGTGAAAAATTTTGAATTCTGGCCCCGTATTTATTTAAAATAAATATTAACATAACAAGTAGTTGCTGTCTCTCATGCGTTCGTCATCCGTGACTCCGAAAACGCATGCGTTTGATTCTATAACCAGATTTTTTACCATAATATTTAGGATCGAACATACAGTAAACTGGAAATACGAAAAGTTATTGTTTATTTTTTCTTTGCAATGCTTTTTACATTATCCAATGCCAAGCAGACTTCAAAGGGTCCTCAGGTAAGCATGGTCTCAATCAAAGTCGCCTACGGAGCGAAATAATTCAAGAAGGTTTAAGATATCAAAACCGTGTTCATTGTCCTAATTCGTCTAGAATTCTTCTTTTAATCAATTTATTACTTATCTTTAATGTAACATGTGAACAACATTTCTACTTTCATTTATTCTATATAGGAAACGAGTACTCACCCTTCGTTCTTCCTCCCTCGCTGCTTTCAAATGCGATTCAATGGCATCGAGGTCAATTATTGGCATCGCTGTCTCGATGTTATAGACGTCAAATCCACCTAATCGATGGACGAAGAGAAATGATTGAATTTTAGTCTATAAAATAAAATTCTATATAGTAGATTACAATTTGAACGTCATAACTAGGTCATGCAGTATTAGCTGCAGCAAAGACATTGAACTATGTCATTAAATCTTTTCAAATAATTCAGAAAATTTAGTGTTGGGTTGTTTTTTAAAAATTCATTTGATTCCTGCTCTAATACAATTCAATCAATCAACATAAATAGTAAGCCTTAATTTTTGCAAAATTATTATTTTTATGACGATAAATATTTTCCTATTAATTTTAGGGAAAATAAATAAATAAATGTTCCCGATTAAAATGCTTCAATTAATTGATATATTCCTGCGAGAATTTTATGAAAAGATAGAGAAAAACTAAACTTAAAAAAATAGATAAATAGGTTTAACACATTTTTATTGTATAATATCACGAATAAAGGGACAAAATAATAAATAACGTTTTATCAGGTTACATCTCTATTTCTTTCTGGGGCTAGAAACTAGAAATTTTATATGAAGATTACTTTCAAGACTAAAATTACGATGAAACAATATGAAAACGTGATTTTATAAATTTTCAATTGTTCCACCCATTAAAATTTTCATTTTTTAAATCTCTAGGAAATAATTTTTTGCGTATTAAAACTAATCTTTTCCTAGGAAATTTCAAGTTATTAAATCCAGTAGTTCCGAAGAAGCTTAAAAAAATGTTTGGCTAACTTTGAGTTTTAGCAGTTTTCTATCTTTTCATAATATGTATTCCCACAGAAAAGGTTAAATAAATTTGGTGTTTTTGATTATTCTGAACATCTTTTGTATTTACCTACACCTTTGTTCTAAAATTAAAGGGGATAAATTTTACACCATCTGAAAAATTTAACAATTAATTTCCTAATAATATTAATAATAAGAGTAATTAAGTAAAGTAAAGTAGGCCCGAAATATGTAGTGGATAATTTTTTTTTAATAAGCAAGAGAGGAGTTTTTTTTTAATTTTAATTGAATTTATCAGAAACGGTCAGACACTCACTTGTTTGAATAACAAAATTTATGAGTGTATGTTTAAAAAACCAGAGTAACAAAAATTGTTTTCGTGAAAAACTCGGAACTGAAATTTTTTACAAATTTTGATAACATTATTGGTCTTTTAGATTTTTAGCCTTTTATTTTGATTGATACTCAAAATTTGGTAGGTACAAGCTCACTTGCACATTTTGAAAAAATGATTAATGCCTATCTCTTAAAATAATATTATCTCGATGTTCACTATATACCTAAGGCTTTCTTGTAAACTAAAACACTGTGATTTCGCTTATTTTATTTAAATAGTTTTTGAGATTACAGAAAATACGAAACAAAAAAATACTTTTTTTCATGGACAATTTCAATACTTCATGGTAATGTAAAAAGTTATAAAAGATTATGGCTATAGCTTTTTATTTTGATTGATTGCATATAGATAGGTACATACATTTATCTGGGTTTAATATAGTATGTTTTTGAAATTAAAAAAATAAAAATAAAAAATCCTCACCTTTATGAGAGTGGATTGGATTTGAAACAACGATTCCATTCATTCTGAAATTGTCTGCCTCCTCTACTGAACGAACAATAAATCTAAATTAAAAATTTATAGTCGAAATTCTTGTTAAATTTATCACAGGAAATGACTAAATGAATCAATATTAGTAAGATATTTTCAAGTCATTTTATAATGTCAGAGCATTTCTGCTTTTTCCTTTGAAATGAATAAATGATCCAATTTGCAAAGTTTTAGTTTTTCCAGGTTCTGAAATTAAAGTGATGATTCATATGAATGGGAAGCTCGAGTCATCATTATTTCTAATCTTGATATCATCTCGCTTTACTTAATGAACTCTTATCTTAGAAATACTAGTTTTCGGATGAGGTTTATATTTATATACCAGCAGAGCCAATCCCAATTGAGATGCTTGCAAGATCCGCTTCCATAAATTATTCGTATTTTTTCAATTATATTCAAATAAGATTAATTTACTTAGCTTAGGTACACCCAGTACCCAGATCTCTAAATCTGAATCCCTTCCAAACATTAACACTTTGATTGATATTAACTTTAGATGTTCCAATTTGTGGATTAAAGGTAACATTTTTGAAGTTACCGTATTTAGGAAGTAGGTATTATGTTTACAGTAAAAAATAACATTTTAAAAGTTTTTTTTTTCAAAGATTTCGATTCTTTATTAAATAACCATAAAGATGATCTACTTAATAAAAGATTGAAACTTCAAAAATATAGATACCTACAATTAAAATGTGTTATTTTTTATTTTGATCAAAAATCTGATATTTCTTCACCATTTTCTTAACTTTAGTGAAATAAAAATAAAATATCAGAATTAAGATCTTATTAAGATCTAGTTTGTCTACTTTTTATCAAATTGCCGGATATATTTAAATTGCCAGTATAAGAAACTAACCCTCAAATTTATGTGGAGCCAAATAAAATTTGAGCCCAAAATGCCCACAACCTGACTGCTTTTTGACTTCAAGGTTAAATTTTCTTTCAAGCAAATTTAATCAGAGATGGATAAACCCGAAGGTTGAACCGGGATTGGAATTAGGTGTATACTAGTACGTCTTTGGAATTATGTGGAATTATTTTCGAATTCATTAGATAATCTAGCCCTTTCATCTATTGTCTTCTACTTGGAAATGAAAATGAAAGTGGGTGTACACGATATTAGGTCACCCCTCGGATAAACCCAAGAATAAGGCCTTCTTCTAAAAAAAATTCTGACTAATTTCCTCTCTTCAAAAAATATACGAGGCTTTGTTTTTTAGATAATCAAGATTTTTAGTTATTCATACTTTTCATTTTAAAATTTTTAGGAAATATAATTTTATTTATGCACCAACCATCAGTAGAGGAATTGAGTCCGAGTCTTCACGTATTTAGTGATATGATTTTACCAACTAAGCCAACCAGTCCTCACTTATCGATTACTCTTAAATGTCTTATGTTATGTTAATCATTTGATTTATTAATTTTCATCATTTTTAAAATTTTAGAAAATTAAATATTTTTAATTCAGAAATCAAGATTAACAGAGGAATCAAATCTTTTTATCAACTAAACCACCCTCATCACTTCTCTTTTATGAATAAACCTTTTATTTTTTTGTTATTTTTATCAGAAAATAATAAACCATTGCAAGTATTTGTACTCTGAATTTTGTTTTTTTCTACGGATAGATACTCACCAAGGATTTCGGCTGATGTTCTTCTTTTCTCCCTGGCGGCTGGCATTGAACGTCGATTAGCTAACATAGTCTCTCGGCTATTTCGCGTGACCGGGTCTCGTCTTCTTACCACTCCTCCACCTGCTCCTGTTATTTGATCGACATTCGATGTCACGCACACGGAATTACGATTTTTCTTCATTGAATAATTAATCTCCATTTTTTCTTTTTTCCTTGGCACAACTGAATCTTCATCTTTCTCTTTCTCTTTGGATGTAATTTCTTCTTTTGAAAATTTCTCCCGTTGCTGCCATCTTTCCGATTCACGATTCGAATCCAATTCCTCTTTGCCAGTGGATAAGAATGCGTCGGCCATTTTCGGTACATGTACGGTTGGGGGAGCCATGGCACAAACAAAACTTGGATGACGTGCTTCACTTGGATCCTCCGGTAAAGCTTTTACTTCCTGAAATAAACGAACCTCTTCGAAAAGTTTCGAACTTTCATACTCTAACTGTAACACTTCATCCAATGGCTTTACAACACCACTATTTGTCACTTCACTATTCATCACTGGTTCTTCTGTTTTTTCTTCCTTCACATCTTCTTTAGGTTCTATAATCCCACCCGTATCTGGATTGTCTAAATTTACAGTTTTTAATGGTTCATTCACTTTAATCGGTTCGTAATCATAGATTTTCACATCCGTTTCACAATGATGATCAAGTGTTAATTCACGAACTTCACGTTGCACTCGTTTTAAATCTTCTAATACACGATCTAACGGATCCGGTTGTTTGTCATCCACAGCTACATTGTCCTCAAATGAATCGTGTCTTAATCCACAATCACATTCCACAGGTGGAATGTTAAACTTTGGCTTATCGTAAAACGCTTTTTGAAAGTTCTCTACACTATCCAAATGATTAACACTGTCGAGATGTTTGACGTCATCGCCTTCATCATCAGCCGTTTCACCTTCGTCATCACCATTGTTATTATTATTATTGTTATTATTATTGTTGTTATAGATGTTGTTATTCTCCGCTTCGTCGGGTATGAGAGCGAGAAAGTCTTCGTCGGTGTCGGATCGTGGCACTAGCAATTGATGTGCAAGGTGACTAAATCCGGGATAATTCGGGTTGGCGAAACCCTTGGTGGGTGCGACCGTTGTGGTCGCGTTCGCCGAAGCCGAGGCAGACGTAGCCGCGGCCGTCGTGACACTCGACGACGCACAATCCTCGGAAACACTGTCACTATCACTGGTGAATTCGCCACCAAAGTAACGAACCTCGTCGCCTTGTGGTGAAACGTCTGTCGAACTGGAGCTGCCAGCAACGTCTTCGTAATTATAGAAGAAAAAATTGATTAATAATTTTCTACTTGTTCAACTTAGGATGTCTAAATATAAGTTAATAAAATTCAAAAAATTAAAAGAATTCAAAATCATTAGTAATATAAGACATATTATTATTTTATACAGCTTATAATATAAGCTGGGTAAATTTAATTACACAATTTCCATCCAACTATTTCACGCCTTTAGCTAAGCAATTTCACATTATTTTCCAAAATGAACTATTCATTCGTGTATTTTGAACTTTCAGCCAAAACATCGTTCCTTTCTTTTGGTAATAAATTAACCAAAATTCGATAGATCTTTACTTCTAAACTAACAGTGCTATTTTATTGTAAAACTCACTTTTGATTATAAAATTGATTGGATTGATTTTATGAAGACTTCTGCGACATATTGATTGCAAACGCATTGCCATTTAAAATTACGAAACAGAGACAGAGATTAATTTAACGACAAAAGCTAGTCATTGGAAATTATCTGATTATTGCATTGCACAGCTACCTCTCTCATATGTAAATATTTATATCTTTTTCATTAAATTATATCATCATAAAATGCCTTCTTATTTGATTTCTATCAAAGTACATTACCCTTATAAATTTAAATATTTACTTAAACTATTAAATAAATTTTCGTTTCTTGAACAAACAGAATTACCATCAAAAGTCATTTCTAATTTATACATAAGCATCAAATTTTATAAATATAATTATGTTCAAAATTTTGGATTGATTATAATTAAACATTTCTTTCAAATTTTCATGTTTTTCCTGAAAAATAGAGCTTTAATTATTAGCGTAAATAAAATTATTTTTTAGGGTAATTCTAGTCTAAATCCGCTAGCGCCCGATTTCACAAACCAACCTTCAACTAAGGAAGGAAGCACTTATATTAAAATCAAACCAACTTTTAAGGTAAATTTTATTTCACCAATGATACTTAGTGGAAAAGCATCAGCAGTTTTAGTTAAATTTAAATTAGTAAATTAGTTTTTGAGGTAGAACCCACGCAAAATTTGCCCACATACTTACTCATATACTACAGAGAGTTTAAAATAATAATTGATACCTATCTGTGAAAATATTAATTTTTTGTAATCTACTATTAATGTAACTGTTAATGGCTTTTGGTGCGTACTGGATATATTTATTTATAATGGAGCATGAATAAAATTGTTTCCACTAATTTTTATTTATTTAAGTGATTTATCCAAATATTTCGAGGGCCTACAGTCTTCGTTAAGTTTGTGTAAACTGATGGGGTTGGGATTTTGGTGAGCTGGTGGTATCCATTGAGGAAGAGGCACGTAGGCCCTCGAAATATTTGGATTAAATAAATCAAAGCGCACAGCGTGCGTAGGCCAAGTTCAAGCATTGGCTGTACGCTAGTTACACGAACCATTTCGAGCCAATTTCGACCCTCCTGGAGCTAGGAACCCATTTGAGATACATAGCCCAAAATATACACATGTAACTATGTAATCCATCTTGAGGAGTGTGCCAATAATATAGCTTAAATGGATTCTGAGATATGGACCTGAGAAAATATCTAATTTTGGCACTCCTTAACTTACCGACTGACAGGTCATCAAAACCTAAGGGCACTTCCAATCATCCCAGCATCATAAAATTTCGCCTGCTAGTAGAGTTTGTGACACAAACAAAGGAAAAATTCCAAAAATCCATTCTTACTATCTTTCAACAGCTTCAAAATGGGGGGGGGGGAGAGTCAAAAATGAAAATTCTAGCCCGTTTGACCAAACTCAACCAAATTTTGTATACATATTCTGTGGGCCCCCTGAAGGCTAGAAATGTAAAAACTAACCACTCAAAGGAGGGGGGGGGGGGCAAAGATGAAAATTCTAGCACGTCGGACCAAACTCTACTTAAATTTTACATAGCGCTTTTCACGTAGCATACAAAAAGAAGAGAAATATCAACCAAAACATTCTGAGAAAAAATAGGCCAAGTTCGAAAAAGTACTGAAATCAACTGTGCAGTCAAGTTATATTCGCCAAGAATAATTAATTTGAGAAAATTGTACTTTAAATTAAAATACATTCTTTCTATTTTGAATGACAATCTAAATTTATGGATTCTAAATTTTTAATTTAGATTATTATTTTCATGAAACTTGGCCGTTACGAATTATATTGTAAGGGTTAATGAACTAAATTCGTGAACAGTTAAGTTTCATAAAAATAATCTATATAAATTAAAAATTTAGATTGTCATTCAAGACGGAAAAAATGGATTTTAATTGAAAGTTACTTTTTCTTCAACTTAATTATTCTTGGCGAATATAACTTGGCTGCACAGTAGAGTTCACTACTTTTTCGAACTTGGCCTGTTTTTCACAGAATGTTTTAGTTGAGATAAAAATTACTAGAAACAAGCAAATAAATTTTATTCATTCTCTATTATGAGTAATTTACTATATAATTTTTTGTAGGTCACAATGTATTTAATGAATTTTTTTTTATCAAAATCGAATGAACACTTTTTAAAAAATTTCCAAAGAAAAAAAAACAAGAAAATAACACTTTTTGCAAACAAACTCCGTATAGTAAGGAAAAATGTTTTCAAATTAAATAAACCGAAGATGGAAGAATTCACGTGTGATATCACATCAGTTTTTAGCTCACCTTCGTAATCCGCTAGGCTGTCATCTGGCTCTTGCTCGCAGAGACTCTCTGTGCTCTGAAAATTGGTATCGGCTGCTAGTTTGTGGTTGTCGTAGGTGTGTGTCTGAAGGGTCGTTGTCAACAACGACGTGACACTGTTGTCGTTGGAGCGTTGTGTTACGTTGTCGCCGTCTGCGTGTCGCCCTGCAGCGTAACGACTTGCCCATTGTGTGCTGCAAAAACAACACCAATTCAATCGAGAATTATTATCCGTTCAAAGAAAACTGAATGAATAGGCGCTTAACTGAAAACATTCTTGACCACCATGCTTCCCATGACTCAACTTTTAAATTGATCTATTACATCTGTTAAATGTTCATTGCTTGATGAACTTCAAAAGAATTTATTTGTTAAATTAGTTTTAAAACTTTTACATCGCAATTTTATATTTTCATTTACTTATATATTTTTTAACCGACTTCAAAAAAATAGGAGGTTCTCTATTTGACTGATTTTTTTTTGTCTATGTTATCTCATATCTCCGCCAACTGTGAACCGATTTTGAAATTTTTTTTGCAATGGGTTCAGTCTAGCTTCCGATTGGTCCCGTTTTTTTCATTGGTATTAGACCTTTTTTGTTAGGTTTCTTCAGGCCTAACTTCTTTGTTTATGAACCGATTTCGATGATTCTTTTTTTATTGGAAAGGGGTATCTTAGGGATGGTGCCATATTAATTTGGTCAAGTTCTGATGATATGATCAACGACGAAATAACGCAAATCTCCAATTCTTATGACCAAATAATCGAAATTATAATAAATAAAATCTTTTATAAAAAAATATATATTAAGTCACTATTAATAACATCACTAAAAAGAGAAAAATAAAAATAATTTTTAAGAAAAATAAAACCGACTACAAAAAATTAAATGCAACAAATAAAATACACTAAAAGGTATAAAATAATTATTATCTTATTTAGTTACAACTAAACGACGAAATATTAACATGAAATTACTTTTTGAAGTCGGTGTCAATCAAACTATACCTATAAGCGAGCGTACCCGCCAAACGTACTAAGTAAGATCGGTCGAGTGCGATTCATAAAATGTATATGTTTGGCACCGACTTCAAAAAGTAATTTCATGTTAATATTTCGTCGTTTAGTTGTAACTAAATGAGATAATAATTATTTTATACCTTTTAGTGTATTTTATTTGTTGCATTTAATTTTTTGAAGTCGGTTTTATTTTTTCTTAAAAATTATTTACTATATGATTAAAACAAGTGAGCTTTTAGAATTGTGAAAATTATATTTTTTAAGTGGGTTAGTTTGGGCGAGTAGTCCTTGACTGCGAATTAACAAGGCCAGGTTTAAGTCCGCCCTATCACAAAGGCTATAATCTGACCCCTACACCAAATACACACACTCACACAAATGCAGACGAACACATCAAACATATGAAGATATTTTTTGAAATTCCGCTTCACTGAAGGCAATTTTCTCAAAATTAAATTTACCTAATTGACTTGTAAATTAAACACATCTATTAAGGTCTTTGATAATAGTTTTTAATTTCTATAAATGTTAATTTTTTTAGAAACTCACTTGTTTTTTTAATCATTATATAAATAAAACACGGCCATGCACTGAATGCTTCATTCATTCATTCATTCATTCATTTAGAATCAAGAATTTATTTTAAAATACATAAACATATATAGTAGGATACCACATAAGACTTGGGTAAATGGATTACTATAAAAATAAAAAGGTCAGATATGAGCTGTTTTTCTAGGATTTATTAGAACTTTTAAGAAAAAAAAATATTATTCGTAAATCAATTTGAGCTCTGAAAGTTAAATGAAATATATAATAATAAATAAAGTGATCAATAATTTCTTATGTTAATCTCTTTTTTCGTAAATATTTATTTATTTTATTTTTTAAAGTAATCTCATCTCCAAGACATCATGTATTTGTATTAAAAAAAAATGTGTTTTTAAAAAATTTTAAAATATAATAATTCTAGGTAGTTTCACAAAAATAAAAGACAATGTGCTTGTTAGCATGATTCTATATATATATATATTTCGGGGTACGAGCCCATCTTCAGGAGTTCAAAGAGAGTTTTTGATACCCCGAAATATATATAGTGTCATGCTAACCCTAGTACCAAAAATGTTTCATTAAATTGAAGGGTTGGGTTTTGTCACAAATATAATAAAACAATAATTTTAATAACTATTAGAATTATTTAATTGATAACTATACAGTTTCGGTCACCACTGGTCGACCATCCTCAGTAGTTCTAAAAATTGAAATGAAACATTTATTTACATTTTTTCTTTTTATAGAGAATTATATAATACAAAATTTTTTTTTTTATTTTTACAATAATTTGAAATCATATAAAATAAAAATAATAAAATAATAAAAATAATAAAAATAAAAAAATAAAAATAAAAAAATAAAAAATAAAAAAAATAAAAAATAAGAATAAAAAAAAAAAAAAAAAAAATAAAAAATTTGTATTATAGTAATTCTCTATAAAAAGAAAAAATGTAAATAAATGTTTCATTTCAATTTTTAGAACTACTGAGGATGGTCGACCAGTGGTGACCGAAACTGTATAGTTATCAATTAAATAATTCTAATAGTTATTAAAATTATTGTTTTATCATATTTGTGACAAAACCAACCCTTCAATTTAATGAAAAATTTAAATCAAGTCACTTAAGTTCTGGAAGAAATTTAACAACATGTTTCAGACTATATAGTAACTATATTGTCCCTAGATAGATTTTAAGAATCTATATATGCACTATATAGGTACTATATAGTTTGAAACGTTGATCTACTAGGGAACAAGCATCTTGTCTTTTATTTTTGGGAAACCTACCTAGAATTTGTATATTTTTAAATTTTCATTATTTTATTATTATGTTTAATTGTTTATACTTGATTTAGTAATCTACCATACTAGTAAAGCTAATTTTCTATTTTTAAAAGGAGAATTTCTCCTGAAATATTTGGACATTTAATAAATGTTTTGAGATTGTTTTTTTAATGAAGTGTATTTAATTAATACAATAAAACAATCAAGCATTTATTTTAAAACAGATAAACGCATATAGTAGGTACCATCAATTGTGGTTAATGAACCTGGGTAAATATAAATTAATTTTATTTAGAGAAAGTGGTGTAGGTTTTAGGTGAATCATGATATTAATTAATAAAGTAAAGGGTGTTAACAATGAATGAAATAAAACTCAAAAAGGTTTATACAAACTCAATATATCTGATTATTAGTCCATCATCAGGAGTTTACAGGTTAAAACAGTTTTAACCCCTAAACTCCTGACGATGGACTAATAATCCAAAATATATTGAGTTTATATAAACCTCTTTGAGTTTTATTTCATTCACTCGGAAACTACACAACCCTTTACTTTATTAATTAAATATAAATTAATGTAAAAAAATTGTATAAGCCCTTGAATATAAGAAAACAAAAACTAATCTGACACCAGAGTTTTAAAAAATAATTTATCTATAAACAATCAATCAATTTGAAAGATCTAATTAAAATTGAATTGCGTTGTCACGTAGTTAAGTGAGATTGAGAGGGATAGAGTGCAAAGCAATTTGCGATTTGAACCGCACCCCTTCTTGTTCTTCAACCAACTTGTTGGTGAGATAGCTGATTTCCTTTCTGATTACATTTGGTTGATTTGCATCTGAATCCGCACTGAAATGCGCACTGCAAGTGAGAATCGTATCGAGAAACATTTCGCTCACCCCTTTACTTGGCTTGCGTTATTCAAATTTCACTCTCTCGTGCTGAGCACTTGCGGTTTCAAAGAATCTGCATCAGTTTGAGATGTAAAACCATAAACTACAAGAGAAATATATATTTAATTTAAATAAAAATATCGAAATTCAGATTATATCTGCGAAGAGATTTTAATTTAGGAGAATATTAAACAATTATAAGATTAAATTAGAGGAAAAACTTTTTTAAGACTCGGTACGCAGATTGCAGTTCGGTGAATAATTCAAAACATCCCTACGATTGCTTAGGTATTCTTTTTTATTAGAGAAACGGATTAAATCTCAAAAAATGATATTTTTGAATAATTTTGTATTTTTAACCGAAAGATCTGTCGATAGAAAGCCCAAAATCTAATCAGTTCTCCCCAGGGGAAATAAAAATATTCTAGCACAAGAATGAACTTTCTACGACTTTTCCTTTTTATTATAAAGATATCGTGGGGATCTAAATCGAGATACACATCCAGACAGACAGGAAAAACCATTCAATAATTTTTGTAGAAATTAAGGCACTTGAATGGTATTAATGATCGCAAATCCTAGTAGAAATTATTTACTGAGTATTACATCTAGCGCGAGCTGCAGAAGTTTAGCCATTATAATAATTTAGACAAAGATACTCAATTTTTACTTTTTAGTTATTTATTTTTTAATTATTAGTCTTTAAAATTATCTTTGAAAATCCAAGATAAAAGTTAAGTTTTCTAATATCATTTTTAGTTATTAATAGTGATTTGGTGTTTTTTTAATTATTATAGAGTTGAAATTGTACTAAATCACACATAATAATATAATTATTTATTGAATACGAATAAATAATACAATAAATACTATTAAAAATTAAAAATAAACTACTGGTAGGTTTCGATCGACAAATTCTGTGATCGGGTGCAGTCATGAAGCACTTGAAAACGATCTCAGAATAAGTCGATCGAAACGTCGTCGCTTATTGTATTATTTATTTGTGTTCATTAAATAATTATAATTAATTATGTGTGATTTTACTAAAATTTCAACTCTTAATAAAATTAACAACAGCTTCAAAAGTTCATTATTGATGTTTATTGATTATTAGGTATTTATGGTTGTAAGGTATTAAAATAAATAAGCTGTTTATCAGTAGGTACTAATTATGAAATTTAATTGAAATGATTAATTCGAAATTGTAATCATTGTTCAATTCGATTTAAAAAGAAATTGGTTAATTTGAAAACAAAGTTATCTAAGTAAATATCGTATAATTTGATTACAGGTGTAAAGAGAGATAGAGAGAAGAACACTGTTTTTCCATCTGTCTCATGATCATGTTTTATTCAGTCAAATAGGATTGTGATATATGACTGTATGTGTCTGTCTGTCCACTCTGTTTCAGAACTCAGATAGCTTCTGCCATCAATCATAGTCCAGAACCCAGGCTCTGACACGTTTGATAGCCAGTCAACCAAACGGATACAAACATTAAGTAAGTTCAACAAGCGATTTCATCTATTATTACTAATATTATTATTATTACATTAGAAAAAGTTTTCACTTTTATAGACTTTATATTACTTTGCTGAAATATCATATTTAAAGGATCGAATTGGAACTTAATAAGTACCCCACTCAGTCTAAATAATATAATTTCCCAATTTTCAAAAACCCTAGACGAAATTTGAAATTACTAGCCAGTCCAGCCGGACGAGAGATTTTAGATGATTAAGTTCTATTTGGGATAATATGGATTAAAAAGCTAAGATTTTACAAAAAAAAACTTTTAATATATTAAGTATTTATAATCTTATTAATATTTTTTTCTTTTAAAAAATCGCTTTCTAATAATTATTTTTAATATCGAGAAAATATATTATCGATAATAGTTAATTAACAGAAATATATAAGCTCAAGTGAGATTAAAACAGATGGTCAAGTACTAAATCTGAGGTGTTATGGATTATTTTTATAATGTCAGAAGGGTTGTTTCACCCCTCGGGAATTGAACCTAATTCCCCCAAAAATGCAATCCGAGCACTTGGTTTGCCCACCGAGGTGTAACCATATCTGACATAAAGCACGCGTATTTTTTTTTACCTAGAGAATTAGATAATCTTAGTCATTAAAAAATTTCGCACTCACTTAATTCTAAAATAGAGCCAAATCATAGATTTTGAATAGAATAGCCACTCAGTAGTAGCTTTATAGTTTTAGTTATGCAACTGTTGTTTTCCCGCTGTTTTATAAGAGTTATTAGTACTTGTAAAACAGCAACAAAACATAACAGTTGCATAACCTAAAATTATAGAGCTACTTTACTAGTTGAGTATATTTTAGAGGTTTCAATTTTTGAAAATTTTTGAAATTCGAATGGCAATGGAACGATTGTTCCTAATTTGAATATAAAATACAAATGATTAATAATTAACCACCTATCTTGATTTTCTATAGAAATTTTGAGTCAACCACTATCTATCATTTGTCTTATAAATAAGAAATTACTTATTTCATATTTGTAGAAAAATCTCATTGAATATTCTTTCTATATATTGTAACGTGGCACATTACTAGAATAACAAATTTAAATAAGCTGACGTGTTCTGATGTGGCCATACACTTGGCTTTACCATACAACCTGGCCCCTAAAATTATTTATAATCATGTAGGGAGGGTTAGTTTTTTGCATTTTTATACTTTTGGGGTTCCACTGATTATGTATACAAAATTTGGTTGAGTTTGGTAAATGGGCAAGATTTTCATTTTTTACCCCCCCCCCATATTTGGGAGGTTAGTTTTTGCATTTTTAGACTTCTGGGGGTCCACTGATTATGTATACAAAATTTGGTTGAGTTTGCTCAAACGGCCTAGATTTTTTAATTTTTAACCCCCTCCACCCCCCTTAATTTTGGGTCGATTTGCACCAAAATCTATAATCAGCTCTTAATCTCAATGGACCAAAACTACGTGTGAAATTTGGTTTCAATATTCACACTAGTTTTTTAGCTAGCTCGTCCACAAAAATTTGGTAACGCACAGACTAACAACCAGACAGACTAACTAACAGACATTTTGACAAAACAATTGTTATCTCGAAAAATATAATTTTTTCGATGTTCACTTATTAGAGATTTTTTGTAGAGCGAAATGCCATGGTTTCGCTCAATTTTTTTAATAAAATAGTTCAGCCGTTTTTTAGATATTTCGAAAAAAAGAAGGAAAAAAACTTTTTTCAAGCACGATTACAATACTTGACCATACCCTGTATGGTAAAGTAAAAAAATAATCTTTAATTGACTGAAACAGGTATGGACTTGTATCCTTGCCTATCCTAGAGAAAGGGAAATGATTTTTCAGTTTGTTCGCGTTCTCTAGATCAGATTGTAATCAAATAATCATTCAACAACACTTTATTAGTAATGACATTTCAATTTATAAATAAAAAATAATCAGTAATTATTAGAAAACCAAATTTTTTAGAAACATTTTCTTTTATCAATAAAGACTTCCCCGAATTGATATTGGACAGCAGCGATATCAATAGTAAACAATAAAATAAGTCTGATTAAGAAAGATCCTCATTACACTGTCCAGTTCAAAATAGTCCTCATTATACGCATGGACCTTGCAAGTTTATAGGAAAACAAGCCGGCCAAGTTCGAGACACGCTCACGTAGCTAGAGGTTATGCACCCCATATCTTAAAAATACTATCAAGATATCAAATTGCTTCTTATTTGGCATTAATAAGGAAAGAATGTTCCTAATCGTAGAATTTTTTCATAATTTTTATGCTCAACAATTTTGTATTTCCACCAGGTACAAAAATTAGACAAATATGAGTTATTTGGGAGTCCTCTAACAATTATTTAAAAACTTTAGCCTATAATTCCATTTAATTTGATTTTTATAGGGATAGCTGACACCTCATGAAAAAAAAATACTTTTTATTTTCATCCCCATAAAAATTCGACCCTCTCCAAAATAATCAGCTGATTAAAATTTTGGGAAAAATAATTACACATAATTTGTAAATTTCAAGTTTTTTTCCACTTTAATTTACGAGCTATAATGACGTGACAGATGAACAGACAGATATACATTGTAGGTGTTTCTACACTATTAGCGTTTCGATTTATTTTGTAAAAATATCTAACCTCTCAATTATTCTAGATATGATTTTAGTAGTTCAAAAGGCTATTAATTTTCGTTTCTAATCAATGCTTATAGTTCGAACAGGGTATGGTTCTATTATATTATAAAATACTTTATTATATATTCCCTTGGGAACATATTTTATGATAGATTAATAATCTTTTTTAGGATGTTTATTTCGGGTTGATCTTAAGAGTAAGGTATATAAGATGATAGTATATGAAACATTCATGTGGGAATTCCCGAGTGTGTCATTCGTTTTTCTCCCTTTAATAAATTGGTTGGTGGGCTCATATTCTTAATAGTTACTTAAGATGAAATATAACATCCAATCTACCATATATATAATGTTTATAATAAATTACTATCTTAAGTAATCAACTCGCCTAGAGGTTTAGTCTTTTCTTTTAAGTAGCTATATTTTAAACTGATTATGTTCGCAATCAATATATAAAATTATTGTTAACAAAATATAATAATTTATAATTCGATTAAAAATTTTGAGAAAAATCTGGAACTTTTTCAGACAAGGTACTCTTTCAACAAATTTCCGTCGCTTTTTGTTAAAGAGATGCTGTTTATTAATACAAGTTTTTGTGCAAAATGTTGATTAATTAGCTACAATCATTTGATAGCTCCCAATGAAACAAGTAGTTTTTCAGACTGCACTTTTGTATTAAAGCTAGAATGCTCAAAATCTAATCAGGCTTAACCGCGCTTGTACCGAGTGATTTTTGTTCCCGATCTCCAAAAAGTAATATTTAAACTGAAGGGCTTATTGTAATAACATTAGAGGCCGTTCATAAATTACGTCTCACGGATTTCAAGATTTTTAGACCCCCCTCCACTGTGTCACATTCTGTCACATTTACATTGAGCCCCCTTTATTGTGAAGTCACAGTAAGTTCACTTTTATACCCTATAATTTAATAATTGTACAATTTTTTTTTATAAATTAAACTCAACTAAAGGGATTTAATATATTTAAAATTTTTTAATTTTATACAACAGGGATGGATGTTCAGGGAGAATGGTGTAGGCTCGAGGTGAAACATATTTAATAAAATTAAAAATTCTAGGTGGTTTCACAAAAAATGCTTATGAGCAAGATTCAATATACATTTCGGGGGACAAGCACATCTTCAGGAGTTATCAATGTAACCTCCTAAAAATGGGTTTGTCGCCCGAAATATACTTAAATTTATAAGCAATATTTCTTATTTTTTGTAATACCTACCCAGTAGTTTGTTTTGAACTTTATACATCAGGAATACCAAAAAATAATAATAAAACGGTATTTTGGTGTATTAAAAAATAGAAAGATACATGTTTTTGCAATGAGCTACTTTAGGAGTTGATGCGCCCTAAAATCCCATATTTAATAATAATATTCTTGTAGATTTATTTTTTTATTTAAAATTCATTAATCTTACATTGATATTTCAGTATTTTATTGCAGTATATTGTTACAAAATTTGTATTTTAATTTAGGTACAATTCCATTATTTTCTTTCTTTCGACTAACCTACTGGCGTTTTTGACTCCAAATTAATTTATCGTCTAGGAAAAATTCCATTGAATATGATGGCAAGAAACATAAATCATATATAATCTTTTATGGAATTGAATTTATCCTAAATTACCAACAATCACAAACCATACACGCAAATATTCTATTTTTCATTTACCTTTCTCCTTCGACTATTCATAAATAATTTTTTAATTGATTTAACCACGAAAAAAACTTTTTAAACTTTCATTCATAACAAAATAAAGAAATATTTTAAATCAATTTCAAAAACATTCAGACAAAAGTAAAAAATAAACCATTAATAATCCATTCTCTATCTGATTTAAATAAATATTTCACTTTTAGATATATGCACAATTGTAAATATATAAGTTTGAATTTGGAATTAAATATAAAAAACAAAATAAAAAAATATGAGTATAATTTATTATAATATTAAAATCTGTATGATAATCTGACAGAAATATAGGTATAAAACAATTAGTTTAAATTTTTTCAGGGTGAATTCATTTATTCTAGGTTTTATCAAATCATAAAATCCACTTTGATGTAAGATCTCATTAATATTCCAGGCTTGCAAAAATACAAGCTCATTTAATATTATTTTTATCAGAGAGAGAGAAATTTATTTATAAATAAATAAACTCACCTGTTCAAAACTGAATCAGCGGACAAGGTGTCCGCAGAAGGCTGCTGGTTCAGGTTGCGATCCCGTTGACCGACATTAAGACTATAGAGAAAAAACAACAATTAATTCATTTCTATATAAAACAATTAAAAATACATATATAACATATTTAAATTGAAAATATTAGTTTATAGAGTGACCAGCTTTACTATTACAACAAAAAGAATTTAGCTACAATCGGCTATTTGAACCTATGTGAAACAGCATATAGAATATATCTAATTAAAGACGGACGATATAGGTCAAACCTAAGAAAACTCTGACAAATAACTTATTTTATATTTACACTTACGAGGGAGTAGGATCCTTAAGAGTAACTGAACAAAATTTGATTTAAATCGAACAAAGAATCCGAATTTTTATAAGCCTTTTCCCCTAATTTTTCGTCCGATTTCAAACAAAATATATCTAGCCATTAATCTCAATATAAAATATCTATCTAAATATAAAATTTCGTTTTGATACCACCATTGGTTTTAGAACTAGAGCTTATCCGACATTTGGTATTTTACAATGTTATATTATAGAACGAGAAGCCGTGAATTCACTCATTTTTTAAAGAAACATTTTTAGCCGTTTTTTAGATATTTCCAAAATAGGAACTCAAAACAAAACAAAAAAAATTTCATGAACTTCAGACACTACTATTCGAAGGGTGAACCGCGACCTAATATAGTGTACACTTACTTCCACTTCAACTTTCATTTCCAAGTAGAAGGATCAACAGATGTAGGGTATTATTTAATGAATCCTAAAATAATTCTATATAATTCCAAAGACGTGTACACCTAATTACAATCGTGGTTCACCCTCGCTACTATCTAATACTTCCCAATACCCCGTATGATGAAGTAAAAATTAAACGCAATGACACATACAGATGTATTAAAAACCTTGAACTTTATTTTGTCAATAAAATTGGACAAATGTTTAGTAGAAACATTTTCGAATTGTCCCAAAAAATATATGAAATGGATGCCCCTTTGTGCGGAGAAGGTAAGTACGCCTCACTTTGAAAAACAATAGATATGAGATAAATTTCTGCTTTCGCTTATATGACAAAAATTTATGTAGTGGAATTTCCTTTAATAATTTTCATCCAGGATTTCATGGATTCAAGAGAAATAATAAAAATTTTTAATTATTTTCAGAATATCGGTATAAATTTCTGACTTAGGGCCAGTTGCAAAAACATACGATCACCCTATGCTATGGATGAGCCTGGAGCTAACTCTCGAAACGTGATGAAATGTGTTGCATAAAAAAAGAGAGGGTGAACTCAAACTAGATCCCTAATATTTTACTCTCCGTTATAATTACAGAGAAAATGAAATTGAGAAAGAGAGGCTAAATACCTTAAGATTTCATCAAAAGGTCTTATATCAAATTTTCTTCTATTGTAGACTTTTAAAATACTACTTACTACTACTTTTTTTTATAATGATATTGATACAAGAAGATGTTGCACCAAAAAGGTACAACCTCTGTGTCTGAGGTAGACCCATGCATTGTGAAAATAAGAATAAATTTCCAGGTTTGTGTCGAAATTGAAGGTATCGTTATAATATTTACACTTAAATCAGACAGGATTTAGATACTAGAACTCCTATTAGATATCCCTATGTAATATCGAGAAGCCATTTATTAATTTATTAATACTTTGGGAATTAAAAAATTTGAATTGTTAAAGATATATTAGGTTTTCGTTCAATATTCAAGACATTAATTTTAAGCTTTCGATCCTTTATTAGATCATCTTCAAGCCTACAGGTAAACTGTTTCGTCAGAGTTTTACAATCATGCTATAAAACATTTATCTTCATACATTCTTTTAAATGAATTACTCGTTATGCAAGATTTGAATGACATAGATGACTGTTATTGAATACTTTTGTTCTATTAAAATTAACTGAGTAATTGATTGATTCAGATATTGCATAACGACAAAATTATCTATGGTAATTTCTGAAATTAAATGATTTATAGAAAAAGTGGAGGACAAAATTTAAAACTTTTTCTTGGACTAGGTATGATTCTTGCAAATGTTTAATAATTTGAAAATTGTATGCCAGAGGACATCTTAAACTAGAAAGCTGATACCTGACATCAATATTCAATGAATTAATACAAATGAGTGGGTGAAATTTCATCTGAAAAACTACAACAGATCAAAAATTCGATTTTATTTACATTTTTCGAATTTTTGGACTAAAAAGGCCAAAAATCTATAGGTTTTTCGTTTAGGAAATGCGAATATTTTGGCACCAGAACGATCTTTCTCTTCTTGAGTAATCCTGGGTTTCATAGTCCAGACAGATACAAACACATAATTAGCATGAGAGAAAAAAATAATTCTGTAATAATTTTTTTTCACATTTCAGACATTTTTAAACTCGAATAAGTAAATAATCCGGCCAAATCCGAGTCGCACAACTGTTTCGTATCTTATATATTCCAAAATTCTTGAGATATTAAATTTGTTCTTATTTGTCGTGGATAAGAAGTGATTGAAGAAATTTGAAGAATTTTTTTATAATTTTATGTTAAGCCACTTGTGATCATTGATAGGTAGACAAATCGCCTAAAAATTCTCACATGATAATTTTAAAGTGAATTAATTAAAAAAAGGCTAATTGTATGATGAGGTCTTTACAGAGAAAGATTACATCATAAGATAAAAAATTTATTTTCGACCACACCTAAATTTTAATTTTTGATTGAGTGAAAATGAACACATATAAATTGTAAATTTTACGTTTGTATCTTGTTTAGTTTACATGCTTCACTGCTTTGACGGACGGACATACATACATTATCCTATACTACTAAAGGGCATTTGTGCCTATCTCTGTACCCATATATGTTTGTCCGTCCCCCAACAAAAACAATCGTCATGGTTACCAATTGAAATGAAATTATATAAAAATAAAAACATTTAATTATCTTAAATTCCGCAAACATTTCTCTATGAAAATAAAAAAATAATTGAATGTAATGGAAGGCAGCCCAGAGGTAGGGAGGAAAGAAAAATTAACTCATATCAAACAAGGTGTAATTTATTGGAATCCTTCCCTCCCTCCCCTCAAACCGACGTTTCGGAGGATTTTTCCTCTGCAGCAGAATGGAAAAATCCTCCGAAACGTCGGTTTGAAAGGAAAGAAGGAAGGATTCAATAAATTAAACCTTATTTTGATATGTGTTAATTTTTTCTTTCCTCACTACCTCTGGGCTGCCTTCCATTACATTCAATTAAAATTTCTACCAGTCCGTCTCTCTCCAGAGAAAATTTCTGTTGCAAAAAAATAAATAAATAAAATTTATTTTCAAAAAGCAATTAAAATTGACTCCAAGATTAGGTACCATAATTCCGGGATCGGGGAGAGGGTTCGTGGGTGGAGAGTGGTTGAAGATAAAGAGAGGGTTCAGGGAGGAGGTGAGGGGCCAGGGGGTGGGGATCCAGGGGGCGTAGCCCCTTGCTTCTTAACAAGTCAGTCGAAGGCGGGCGTCGCAGCTAGAATCGACTAATATGGTACGTTTTTACTTTTGAATAGAACAATAAACAGACCGGAACCGTGAAAATAAATGAAAGGGTGTTTTTTGTTGATAAATCCTCAACAAATGGATATCTAGTATACGTTACATTTAATGGAGATGTGGTCCTTAGTGCGGCAAAAGTTGGTTGGATTCTATGAGGCAGAGTGCGAGGCATAAAGGAGCAAAGTCAGCGAGCATCTGACTCGAATGACGCATATCTCTGCTGGATTGTGCATATGGCTAGCAGCAAAGGAGGGGACTCGGGTTCCTGTCTCTTGTCAATTGATAAAACAGGGACAACGCAATGCGAGCCCTTTCGAACAACTTAGATCGAAACGAACATTCACAATCCAGAAAAGATAATCGGATTTTGATGGAGGTAGGAGTAGAAGAGAGAATCAATATCGAATGAAACGACTTCATCAAAAATCCAATTTCACGGTCACATTTCACATATAGCTGTATATGTATTAGATTTATAATCACTGATTTGCAAATTGATCTTTTCATTAGCGAATTTTATTTCAGAAAATGCGCTTATTTTATAAACAATTTATAATTACGTCGAAAGTGTGAATTTAGTGATCAATTTAATTTCAAAATCACCTGGTGAGTTAAGCCAGCCGACCGGTTGGAGTATTGACATCGCTTATGTTTTTTTTCTTAAACGTGTTTTTGGTAAAATGTGGGGAAAAATCATTTGCAAGTGTATTTAATTTCTGTCTGAAATCCAATATCCACGATAGAACAGAAAATGATAGAAAGTTCGTTCTTGGGCTAAAATTTTTATATTTCCGAAACGAAGAACTCATTAGATTGAAGGAGACAATAAAAGAGAGTGTCTTCTGCTGAAAAAATAAATTTTTAATTTATTTATAACGAGACTATAGTTTCGAGGGTTTTGACCTCTTCATCAGTTTTTTTACAATTGATTAACAGGAATAACATCAATTCTTGTTAATCCATTGTAATATATTAATGAATACATTAATTCCTGATAAATCATTAGTAATAGACTGGATGAAGAGGGCAAAGCAAATTTTAATTAAAAATTTATTTTTCCAGTAGAAGACACACTCTTTTATTGTCTCCTTCAATTTATAAAAATTCTACTACTCTCGACAAAAAGAAACTTTCAATTTAACGCATTAGACTTTGGGTTTTATAAAATTGAAAAATACACAAAATCAAAAAAAAAAAATTATATAGAAAAGGTTTTAAGAAGAGATTAATGAGGATTTCTTCTGCTTGATGCAAATAAACATATTAATTTGAAAGTTTTTTGCCGAGAGTAGCAGAATTTTTATATATTGAAGGAGACAATAAAAAGTGTGTCTTCTGCTGGAATTATAAATTTTATTTATTTATAACGAAACTATAGTCTCGTTATAAATAAATAAAATTTATAATTCCAGCAGAAGACACACTTTTTATTGTCATAAATTAATTCCTTTTATCATAAATTAATTCCTGTGAATCCATTGTAATAGACTGATGAAGAGGGCAAAGCCCTCGAAACTATAGTCTCGTTATAAATAAATAAAATTTATAATTCCAGCAGAAGACACACTCTTTTATTGTCTCCTTCAAATAGACATACACCTAGAGGGGGCAGTGGGCTGTAGCTCCGGGGCCCGGCCTCTGAAGTAGGTTCATGGCTCACTAAATAAAATTAGAAAGAGAGGTTTTCACATGAATTGAACTCATATTGATTAAGAAGGCTCGCGATAAGATCTCTGCTATGAATATCGAGTATACTAGTATTACGGGTATTTATCGAAAGAAATGTTTCGGCTGAAAGCACCTAGATTACATATTTTTAATGAGAAAATTTCATCAGAATGCACGACGTTTCGACACCTATTTCTGGAACCGCTTGCAAGTGTTGCGGGAGAAGCCTTTTGATAGACTGAGGCCCTACTTTTCAGGAGAATTCAATTCGAGATTGATCCTTCCTAATAACTTGAGAATTACACCTTTTAATTCAATAGAAAGCTCCATTGTGATTGTGTGACAACACGACAAAAGATCCATAGGGGTATCAAGTGCAAATATATCCGTGACTCTTAAAAACAAAAAGCACATAAAACTTCTATTTTCTCAACTAGCAAATTAGATTTATAATTTTAGGAGTACAATTGTTATGTTTTGTTGAGGTTTTCTAGCAGTTATTGATACTTGAGAACTCTTTAAAAAAAATTACAAAAGATAAAATAGCATAACCTAAAAATTATAAAGATTATTTTGCTACTAGGGTTAATATTAATAAATTAAGTTCTCTTCTTTAAAGCTACAATCTACTTTAATTTAAGTACTATGAACTGTCGTCAAACAGAATTTTGAAATTTAATTTAAAATGTTTAATTGTTCCATGATTTTATTGATACTCTGTATACTAATAAGCGCTTATCGTTATCATGGTTGAAAGGAGCTGAAAGGACGTCAGAGAACATTTTTACATTTTTAAACTACCTGCAGAGACTAGTGTCTCGGAGCCTAAAACCCAGTAACCAACTAGTATTTAATAAAAAATAGCTAATATACTGGCCAAATTAGTTATAAGACTAGAAGCCGTTAATAAATAAATAAATAAATATTTTATTGAACACTTAAAAAATTTTTTTACAAAAAAACATACAAAAGATTTTAAAGGTATACATAAAAATTATATATTTTTTTTAAATTTCGGCTTCGAACGAAAGCTCCCCATCCGACTTATGTTTAATAATTATAAATTAGAAAAATAATACATTTGAAAATTAGAGAAGAAAAATTATAAAAAAAGAAATAGTTAAAAATTAAAAAAATAAGCTGACGTGTTCTGATGTGGCCATCCACTTGACTTTACCATACAACCTGTACTCTCATTTATATTTAATATTTAATAAAATTATTTATAATCATGTAGGGGAAGGGTTAGTTTTTGCATTTTTAAATTACTGTGGAACCACTGATTATGTATACAAAATTTGGTTGAGTTTGTTACAATGAGCCTCATATTTTCATTTTTTGACCTTTACACCCACCTCCCCCACCAATTTTGGGCTGTTAGTTTTTGCATTTTTAGTATTCTGGGGTCCCACTGATTATGTATACAAAATTTGCTGAGTTTGTTACAAAGAGCCTCGCATTTTCATTTTTTGACCTTACACCCAACTTCTCCCCCCGCAATCAATTTTGGGCTGTTAGTTTTTGCATTTTTAGACTTCTTGGGGTACCACTGATTATGTATACAAAATTTGGTTGAGTTTGGAACAAGAGACCAGATTTTCATTTTTTGACCAACTTCTCCCCACCAATTTTGGGCGGTTAGATTTTGCATTTTTAGACTTCTGGGTCCCACTGATTATGTATACAAAATTTGGTTGAGTTTGCTCAAATGGCCTAGATTTTTAATTTTTAACCCCCCTCCACCCCCCTTAAATTTTGGGTCGATATGCACCAAAAATCTAATCAGCTCTATAATCTCAATGGACCAAAACTACGTGTGAAATTTGGTTTCGATATTCACACTAGTTTTTGAGCTAGCTCGTCCACAAAAATTTGGTAACGCACAGACTAACGGACTAACAGACTAACTAACAGACATTTTGACAAAACAATTATTATCTCGAAAAATATAATTTTTTCGATGTTCACTTATTAGAGCTTTTTTGTAGAGCGAAATGCCATGGTTTCGCTCAATTTTTTTAATCAAAATAGTTTCAGCCGTTTTTGAGATATTTCGAAAAAAAGAAGGAAAAAAACCACTTTTTTCATGCACCATTACAATACTTGACCATACCCTGTATGGTAAAGCAAAAAATTGATCATGGAATCAACATTATTGGGATTATTATTGGTGTGGCAGTTGGATTAGAAGGTAAATTTTGATTAGGTTAGGCCGCTGATAAGTTAGACGAGAGTAAGGGGGAAATTATAGAACCGTTTAAATAGCTCATTTATAGAATAGCCAAAATGGTAGCGGGGCATGAGCTTTTGTGAATAATATAGATTGGAATTCCCATTTTGCGCTAAAAAATGTATGTAGTTCCTAGGGGAGTTAAGCCAGTGCTGTCAATTAAATTAAATGAATATATATAACTATATCCTGTGCTGTAATGAATTTGGTCGTTATTCATTTAAAGATTCCATTCATTCAAGGATTCTGCTTTTCCCCATTGATGTGTAAATGGACTCGGCTGCCTTTTATGAAAGGCTCCGAGTCGAGCTTGCCTTTTCTAAAGAGATCCTTCTGGCTCCTGGCTACATACTCTACGTTCCAAGTAATTATTTCCACCAGGCGTTTCTTGTAATGGCTTTCGTACGTGCCTATTTCATAAATATGCCTTATAAGCCTCATATTCTCGCATGAACCTCTCCTCTCCCTATTGCTCAACTTTTGTCAGCTCGTATTTTCATCTGCTTTCAGTTAAGTATTTATTATTTAATTCGGATTTTCATTTAGCTAATGTTTATTAATTTCTTTAGAAATGAAGACATTCTATTTGTTTCTCAAAATATTTTTAAGATGATTTTAGAGAAAGGAAAAAATATACATTTGTGCATAAATAGGAATTGAGGTTGATTCTATACAAGTTGAGTGAGTTTGAAATTAATTCATTATTATGGTAAATTCAATCTAGGCATCTTTTCATAAGATAAAAAGGGGTATACGGAATAAGTGTGGCTTTAATCGCACTAGAAAAATCAGAACCTCTATTTTCTTTGATCCTTCCCGAATTCAACAAATTGAGATTTACTCGAGTATTACTGGTGGTCGCAATCAATTCATCAGTGCATGGTGAGTCGAAGAAGAAGTATTTCTGTGATTTGATCTACGTAGGTATATAGGTTGGGCAAAATGCGTGCCTGCCACTAAAATCGTACCACATTCCAAATTTCGCACTAGGATTATCTTAATCGGAATACTTGCCCGAAGGAGCTACACGATGTTCCAAACTATATAGCTACAATATAGAAGTTTGAAAGACATTGTAGCTACTCAGATACGTATGGTAGTTTCGAGCTACTGTGCTAACGACGAGGTAGTCGAACAAACTTTTACCACTCTAACGCTTAATTATTTCCAAAATTAATCCAAAGTAGTATATAAAAAAGTTATATACAGAAGCTCTCCCTCGAAAGAATTTGAAAAATAGGTAAGTTTAGTGGTAAAATTATGATCATATTAGAAGTTGCGCTGGCTCTTCTAATATTTATTTTTACATTAACATAACCCTACTGTGGGACTTTTACTCTCCACTCCTTTCAATGTAAAATGCTTTTGAAAATAAAGATTTGTTTTCGCTCTTGAGAAAGGCGTTTTTGCCCTTTACCGGTCAGAATCGTTCGATGAAATGTCAGGCAAGAACATGCAAGGACACGCCCCTTTTATAAAGAATCAAGCGCGGGAAAATTATGCATACGTCACCTAAAAGGCGGCGAACGACTAAACTATCAATCAGCTGAATTGCTAATTAGAGCCAGGGTTATAAAAAGCAGCCAGCTCCTCG